>AUXH01000518.1:0-13848 GCA_000482145.1 Strigomonas culicis | reverse complement strand
CTATTATTTATTTTTCTTTTCTTCTCTATATATATATATATATATATATATATATATATATATACATATATATATATACATACGGCGTAGTTCCCTCTTCGTTACTAGATGGTTGACGGATGCGCAAAACCAGATCGATTCTCTTTTTATGCTTCTGGTGGCCCGTGCAGGCGACCTATGTAAATAAGGACTTTGTCACCACAATATCACCATTGCTTTTTGTGCCTCTTGCGAAGCGAAAAGATTCAAAATACATACAAAAACAAAGTACATCATAAGAGAAAAAGAGAGGTGTGATCATTGTAATCATTATTACCACGATGCGAAACGGATACCTTTAAACGAAAAACGCCTCATCAAACGTTTCTTTTCATCCGCTCTTCTTCTCTGTAGAGATCTGTATAATTAGGTGGTGTTTTTGTTCGTTTGATCATTTCTTTAGTTGCCATAGATCTACACATAAAAGAGAGAGAGGAATGGACTCACAGCTTGGCACGCGTAGCATGCCGTCCCCACCGCCGCACCGCGACGGTGGGGGTGCGGCCCAGACGGCGCACAACCACACCGCCATCTACGCGACCGACGAGCCGTTCCGCGGCGAGCGGTCGCCGCCATCGGCCCTCCTCGAGGACGAGGTCGACGTCGCGGTGCAGCACTATTTCGCGGCCATAAAGGAAAAGGACGAGGACATCTTCCGCCTCTACGAGGACAACCGCAACATCAAGAAGGTGCTCGAGGCCAGCATCGCGAAGCGCGAGGAGCTGACCGAGATGTACACGAGCCAGGTGCTGCTCGTGCACGCGCTGCAGGCGGAGGTGAAGGAGAAGGCCTACCTGCTGGACGCGCAAGAGAAGGAGAACCACACGCTGCGCGAGGCCTTCAGCCGGCTCCGCCAGATCTGCGGGAAGGAGGCGGAGCTGCACTGTGACGCGGCCACGCTCGTCGACGAGGTCGCCGACGTGTTCCACGCGCGGCAGGAGTGGCTGCACGGGCTGCACTACGCGAAGCGGTGCATCGAGGGGCTCCAGATGGTCGCGCTGCAGACGGTGGTGGCCGCCGAGGCGGACGCGCGGTCGGCCCTCGCCGTCGCCGAGGCCGACGCGCGCGAGGGGCTCGTCGGCCCCTCCCCCGAGAGCCTCTTCGCCCACGACGCGCACCACTGGCACTGGGTCGAGCACTGGGCGGCGGAGGCCGAGGTCGAGGCGGACACCGTCGGGCAGCAGATCGCGCACGAGCGGCACGACCACGCGCGCGCGGTGGCGGCGCTCGAGGAGGAGCTGCAGCGCGCGCTGGCCGCGCACGCCGCGACCGACGCGGACCGCCTCGCGCTGGAGCGAGAGAACGTGCTGCTCAAGACGCTGCTGTGCGACCGCCAGGAGGAGAGCGACTTGCTGCAGCCCATGCTGCTCGGCCGCGTCGAGCTGCTGCAGCGGCGCTGCGCCGCGGCCGAGTACGCGTGGAAGGACCTCTACTGGAACTACTACAAGAAGGAGAGCAAGCGCTACTACCACCTCACGGAGGAACTGTCGCAGGAGCGCGCGGCGCGGGCGGCCGCCGAGGAAACCCGCGCGCAGCTGAGCAGCAAGCTGCGCCGCGCGGAGGAGGCCGGCAAGGGCCACCAGCAGCGCGCGGAGGCGCTCGCGGAGGAGCTGGCGCAGGCCCGCGCGCAGGCCGACGGCGTGCAGCGCAAGTACGCCGCCCTGCTGGACCGCGAGGGCAAGGCGTCGCGCCAGCACGAGGCGCTGCGGCGCCGCTACCAGACAACGGCCGACGAGCTCGAGGAGGCGCTGAAGAAGAAGACGCAGCTGCAGGAGCGGCACGACGAGCGGGCGAAGGAGGCCCAGGCGAGCGCGCGCCAGGTCGGGCAGCTCAAGCGCCAGATCGCCGACCTCCACGCCGCGCACACGGCGGCGCTCGCGGACGGCTGCCTGGCAGCCGCGCGCGGCGCGCGCCAGGTCGCGGTCGACCATCACGACGCCCTCCTGCGCGCCTTCGAGCGGCAGGCCCGCGCGGCGCTCGCCGCCGCGCTGCAGCAGGTAGCGGAGGCCCAGCGCGAGGCGGCCGCCACGCGCGAGGAGGCCCAGCGGCGGCGCGAGGGGGAGGCGGCGGAGGTGCAGCACTGGCTCGCGCTCACCGAGACGCTGAAGGGGGAGCTGGCGGGGCTGCGCCAAACCGCGGCGCGCGAGCAGGCCGCGCGGGCGGCGCTGGAGGAGGCCGCACGGCTGCAGGGGCGGGCCGCACAGCAACTCGCCCTGCGGGCGCGGGAGGACGACGCGCGCGAGGCGCAGGCGCTGCGGCACCAGCGGGACCGCCTCGAGCACCACGTGGCGGTGCTGCACAAGGCGTGCCAGAAGAGCACGCAGGTGATCGCCGGGCTGCGCGCCGCACTGCAGCGGGAGAAGGACGGCCGCCCGCGCGCCGACAGCCCCGACGACAGCGGCGACGCGGAGGGTCTGTACGGCGGCTGGGACCGCGGCGTAAGGCCATCGCTGACTCGAGTAGACAACACGGCGGCCGCACAAGGACCGACACAGCGCGCGCGGCGCAGTGCGGCGAGCGAGCAGGAGGTCTACTCCATGTTTCTCGTCGACAAGACGAACGTCGGCGAGGGCCTTTACAAGTTGGTGCAGCACGTTCCACTGCAGGCCAACACGTCACCGAGAGAGGTGTGCTTCGAGACGCCTGACGTTAGTGCCGACAGTAGCCCGCGAGCACGCAAGGGGGAGACGGTCCGCCTCGATAACAGTGCCTTACAGACAAGCATTTCGAAGCTGCACATGACCATACAAGGGCTGAACCGAACACCTAGCAAGGACACCGAACCGGAGGGCCCTTTGCAGACTTTCCACATATAGAACAGTGCAGACATACATACACACATACATGTAATGGTATCATAGACTAAATCGTTTCGGGATTTGTGTTTGCTTTTTAATACTCGCTCCTCTTTTTTTATCTTCGCGTGGGGTTTTATTATCCCACTCCCTGATGCTGCTGTTGTTGTTGTTGTTTTTTCTGCATTCTTCAAGCCTTTTGAATCTCGTTTCTTCTACCGCTCATCTTCTTATTCAACCAAAGGTAAATTAACCAATAGGATAAATCACTTAGTTTCTTCTTCGTCTTTGAAAAAACAATAACTCGTGCAACTCATACACACAACACCCCAACACCATGGAAGGAGACCTACAGGCCAACGTGCCCTCGCTGCCCACCTTCGAGGCGATGAACCTGAAGCCGGACCTCCTGAAAGGCATGTACGCCTTCGGGTACCGCAAGCCGACCGCCATCCAGAAGCGCTTCTTTCTCCCCGTGCTGGAGGGCAAGGACGTCGTCGCGCAGGCGAGCAGCGGCTCCGGCAAGACCTCCGCCTTCTGCGTCTGCCTCCTGCAGTCCTGCGACACGCAGCAGCGGCAGACGCAGGCCCTCGTCCTCAGCCCGACGCGGGAGCTCGCGCTGCAGACGATGGAGCTGTGCAACAACTTAGGCAACTTCATGAACATCGTCGCCTACGCGTGCGTCGGCGGCAAGAGCGCCGAGGAGGACATTCGGCGGCTCGAGGGCGGCGTGCACATCATCAGCGGCACCCCGGGCCGCGTGTTCGACATGATCCGGCGCAAGCACCTGCAGGTGCAGTCCCTCCGCGTGCTCGTGCTGGACGAGGCGGACGAGATGCTAGGCAAGGGCTTCAAGGCGCAGATCCACGACATCTACCGCATGATCCCGCCGCTGCAGGTGCTGCTGCTGTCCGCCACACTGCCCGCGGACGTGCTGAGCCTCACGGAGAAGTTCATGACGGAGCCGGTGAAGATCCTAGTGAAGCGCGATGAGATCACGGTGGACACCATCACGCAGTACTACGTGGCCGTGGACGAGGAGAAGAACAAGTTCGATACGCTCATCGATCTCTACGACCTCTTCACCGTCAGCGGCGCCGTGGTGTTCGTCAACACGCGCAAGAAGGTCGAGCAGCTCTCCAAGAAGATGATCAAGGAACAGTTCACGGTGAGCGCCATGCACGGCGAGATGCCGCAGGCGGAGCGCGACGAGATCATGAAGAAGTTCCGCGAGGGGGAGAGCCGCGTGCTCATCACCACGGACGTCTGGGCCCGAGGTATCGATGTCAACACGATCCAGATGGTCGTCAACTACGACCTGCCACTGTCGCGTGAGCAGTACATCCATCGCATAGGGCGCGCCGGCCGGCTCGGCCGCACAGGCTTTGCCATCAGCTTTGTGAAGCGGGAGGAGCTGCGTCTGCTGCGCGATATCGAGCAGTTCTACGCGACCCTGATTGAGGAGCTGCCGCAGGATGTTGTGGAGCGACACTAGCGGGGATGGAAGCCAAAAAAAAAAAAAGGCGTCATCAGGGTCATAATTGGTATTTAAAAAAAAGGGGGGGAAGGATTCATAACATAATATGGGTATGCGTTTTTATGATTCTTGATGTTGGTTTGGATGTTTTCTTTTTTATATATTTTCCATTTCTGACTGTATCTTAGAGTACTCATAATAATAATACCATTAAAGTGAGCGTAGAGTGTGTTGTGTTCCTGAATAAATCGCCTCATTTTGCTCTGTATGTCTTCCAGTTGTAGTCCCCACGTGTTTCCTGAGTGTTGAATGTTTACAATTTCCTTTTTCTTTCTCCATCTATGTAACTCTCTCTCTCTCTCTTTCTCCCAAATCGGCACGACCGAAAAAGGGATAGCGCTGAAAAGAGCACACGGTTTGGCACACTGTGCACATTGACGTGTACACTTTTTAGCTCACTAGAACGTTTATATATATATACAACAAAGCGAACAGATAACGTCTCATTTCATTCCTTTTCTTTTTTCGTTTCATTCTTCGTTAAACGGAAGAAGTGAACAGTGAAAAAAACAATTAAAAAAATAGTTAGGTAGCCCTCTCCCTTCGTTTTTCCCTGGCATGGACCGACTCGCTGCACTTAAGGCGGCCGGCGGTCCGTCCCTCTCCGTGCCGCCGCCGGGCGAGAGCGCGCGGAATTACTCGCCCAGCGAACAGCACGCCTTCGCGGACCACGACGATGGGGGCGGCCCCGGCACGGAGATGCAGACGATCGCCTCGCGCGTCACCTTCGTGGACGTCCCGGAGAACGAGGTGGACAAGGAGACGGCGGAGACCCTCGACGCCTTCTACGCGGACGTACGCAAGGTAAAGACGGAGTACTTGGAGGCGATTAGCGGCAGCATCACGGAGCTGCAGGAGAAGCACGCGGAGAATATCGCGAACGTTGACCCCAACCGCGCGAAGGAGCTGCGGAAGGAAATCGAGCAGCTCTCGATCACCATCAACGACAAGGCGAAGCAAATCAAGGAGTTCTTAGACACGCTCAGCAAGAAGACCGCCACGCTCAAGGAAACGCCGGAGAGCTGCGCGGCGAACCCGGCCGTCATCAAGATTCAGGAGAACCAGTATAACTTCCTCGTGTACAAGTTCACGAACATCATGTCCGACTACGCCAAACAGCAAGGCCTTAACGAGGGCTTCTACAAGGCGCAGACGCAGCGGCAGCTGAAAATCAAGTACACGAACCCGGACGGCACGGCCATCGACGACGCCTCCGCCGCGCAGATGGCGGAGCAGATTTTCGAAAACCGCATCGACCTGGAGAACAACTACATCTTTCAGCAGAGCAAGGACGTGCTGGCCAGCTGCATCGAGACGCGCAACGATATCTACCGCATCGAGCAGTCGATGCGGACGCTCAACCAGCTCTTCAACGACCTCGCCTTCCTGGTCCACGAGCAGGGGGAGGTGCTGGACTGCATCCTGCACAACGTCAACACCGCGACGAACTACGTGGAGAAGGGGCGCAAGGAGCTCAAGAAGGGCCGCAAGTACCAGAAGAAGAGCCGCAAGACAATGGTGTGCCTCATTATATGTGTCGTCGTTGTGGGCGTTCTGATATTTGTTGCCGGTTTGCTAGGCGGCCTCATCAAAGTGTAAAAGCAAATATAGAAGGAGAGAGAGAGAGAGAGAAGAAAAGGAGGGACACGAGGTTGTGAAAGAGAAAATAAAAAACTGAGAGTGGTACGTGTACTTCTTTTTGTTTGCTTGGTTTCCCTTTTTCGCCGGTTCTTACTAACTTCTTCCCTCCCTCCGCTTATCTATTCGTGTTCACCTGCATGCGTATGTTAATCAGGTTGTACGGTCTTCGCATTAATATGTAAATTGTATGAATACATCCTCTTTAGCATATTACTTTGTATAGATGTGTGTGCGTGTTTTGTTTGCTTTTGCACTTGCATTTAACCTCTCACTTTTTCTTCATTTTTTACTTGATTGCCCTCTTTTTTTTTTTTTGAGTATTGCATTTTTCCTCCCTTGACACCGTGTTCGTGAACTAATCATGTTTGTTTGTTTGTTTTTTGTGTATGTACGTGTAAGGGGGGAGAGGGTACCTAACTGTATTCTGACAACTCACGATTACAAAGAAGCAATAACATACACATATATATATTATTATGTATGTTTGGGTCATCAATTGTGTTACATAACATACTAACAATAGTTTGTACATTTAAAACTAATTGCTAATTGATGTGTGGTGTATCTATTATTTATTTATTTTCGGTTTTGTTTTGTTTTTCTCGTTGCCTTGCGTTATTTAATTCATTTTCAGGGAGATGCTATTGTTGGTATGTTTCTCTCATTCAGAGTGATGGATCGATGGATCTCTGCGTTACCACGTGCGCTTGTGTAACTTCCAAACGTGTTGCTTTATCTTCCCCTTTCACACCTCTCTTTACACTTGCTTTGTTCTCTCACGATGATAGAAGTAAAACATATCCTTTTTCTTCTTCTTTGGTTTGACGATTCTACTACGTGTACAGTGTGCATTCCCGAAGGAAAAGAAGCTATTCAATATTCATAAACCCTAACGCATACAATCTTTTCAACTCTCATATCTATTCCCTCCTCCATGTCGCGCGCGGACCCTGCTTACAAGATCCCGATGCCGCCCACGAAGGGCGACCACGCGTATCCGACGATGCGTAACTTCCAGATCGTCGTCGCGGCCGACCAGCACGACGGCATCGGCGACGGTGAGACCATCCCGTGGCACATCCCGGAGGACGTGCTCTTTTTCAAGGAGAAGACCATGAAGCTGCGCGGCGCCGCGGCGGCCGCGAAGAAGGCGGCCCCCGCCGCGGACGGCCAGCCGGCGGCGCCGCCGCCGAAGCCCACCAAGATGAACGCGGTGGTGATGGGGCGCAAGACGTGGACGAGCGTGCCGGCCAAGTTCCGGCCGCTGAAGGACCGCCTCTCCGTCGTGCTCTCGCAGAGCCAGACGAAGGAACAGCTGCTGCAGGAGCTGCCCGAGGACCGGCGGGAGGCCGCCGCCGCGCAGCTCGTCGCCGTCTCGGAGGGTGGCCTCGCGGCGGCCCTGGCGCTGCTCGCGCGGCCGCCGTACATCCACAGCGTCGAGACCGTCTTCTGCATCGGCGGCGCACAGGTGTACGACGAGGCGATGGCGGCCCCGTGTGTGGACAAGCTGGCCACCGTCTACCTCACCAAGGTCACCGCGAGCGACGCCAAGTGCAGCCGCTTCTTCCGCTTCAACCCCGCGCAGACAAACGGGGTGCGCTGGGAGCTGGAACACACGACGGGCCCGCTCGTCAGCGCCGGCGAGGGCCAGCTCACGTACGAGATCTGCAAGTACGTGCCGGAGAACACGGAGGAGAAGCAGTACCTCCAGCTCATACAGAACATCATCACGCACGGCATCGTGAAGGACGACCGCACCGGCGTCGGCACGATCAGTCAGTTCGGCGCGCAGATGCGCTTCTCCCTCCGCGACAACCAGCTGCCGCTCCTCACGACGAAGCGCGTCTTCTGGCGCGGCGTGTCGGAGGAGCTCATCTGGTTCCTGCGCGGGGAGACCAACGCGAAGCTGCTCGCGGACAAGGGCATCCACATCTGGGACGACAACGGCAGCCGCGCCTTCCTCGACAGCCGCGGCCTCACGCACTACGAAGAGATGGACCTGGGGCCCGTCTACGGCTTCCAGTGGCGCCACTTCGGCGCCGACTACACGTCCTTCAACGACAACTACGACGGCAAGGGCGTCGACCAGATCAAGCGCATCGTCGAGACGCTCAAGACGAATCCCAGCGACCGCCGGCTGCTCTTCACGGCGTGGAACCCGGCCGCGCTTGACAAGATGGCGCTGCCGCCGTGCCACCTCCTCGGCCAGTTCTACGTGAACCCCAACACGCAGGAGCTGAGCTGCATGCTGTACCAGCGCAGCTGCGACATGGGCCTCGGTGTGCCCTTCAACATCGCCTCGTACGCCTTCCTGACTATCCTCATCGCCAAGGCGACGGGGCTGAAGCCCGGGGAGCTCATCCACACGCTGGGCGACGCGCACGTGTACAAGAACCACGTGGACGCGCTGCAGCAGCAGCTCACCCGCGTCCCGCGCCGCTTCCCGGTGCTTGTCTTCAAGAAGGAGCGCGACTATTTGGAGGACTACGAAGTGGGCGATGTCGAGGTGGTCGACTACGACCCGTACCCGACCATCGCCATGAAGATGGCCGTCTAGTGCCCTCCCCCAGCGGAGGGGTATAATAGAAGGGCACGTCCTTTGCTGTATGTCTGCACACAGCGGAGGGACGCGCGCAACGGCACGCGAACGTGCATGCACAACTCACCACAGGCAATCCGCAGTGCCACCAACATGCATAGCGATTGCGCGGAACGCATAGAGCAAAGAGGTACTTCGTACTTCGGCATTTTTTTTTGTTTGTTTGTTGCTGTTGTTGTTTATTGACGACATACAATACAATAAAACTAAAAAAGAGTATCATATTTATACGAACAGGGATTCTTTTAAGAAAAGAACAGCAACAACAACAATATAAAAAAAAAAACATTTAAAAAAAAAGACATATATTCATCATCATATTTATTCTTTTTTTGTTGTTTGTTTGTCTTGAACTATATGACATGGAGTTTAAAGGTAAATGTGTATTCATGTTACTGAAACCCCATTGAAGGACACTCAATACATAACTTTTTCTGATCTCCTATGCATGCCCCCATCCCTGCGTATGTCAAATACACGCATATATATGATTCCCTACTTTATTTCCTCTTCTTCATCATGTTGATATTACTACATATTCTACTCTCTCTCTCTCTCTCTCTCTCTTTCGATATCTCGATACTTCTTTTTTATTTCTCTTAATTAAAGTACAGCGTTTTCCACCTCCAGTGTGGTTACCTGACAGTTACTTTAGTTGCTCTCTCTTTTTTTTTTTTCATACATCGTTGCACTAACAGGTACAGCAAAAAATAAAAAAAAAGCAAATTATCTTCGCTTTTTCTTTTTTTTGTCTGATACTCTGTTATTTTTTTTTTATTACTTCACTTTGTTGTTTGTTTGTTTATTCAGTTGCTTCTACTATAAAACAAAATTATAGTATTGAATACAGATATATTTACATATATCATAATAAGTAAAACCCTTTTTTTAGTTCCATTATCGGCACTACTTCTTTTGTAGTGAGAAAAAAAAAAGAGAAAAGAACATTTTGGTGCATATATACACAAGCGCATGTCCATCTCCGTCGGTATTATTGGTGTAACCTCCCCTGCGCCTCCGACATCCATGACGACGCCCATGCTCCCGTCCGACAAGTACATTCGCGCAAAGGACGTCCATCTACCCGCCTGGCAAATCTTCACGCTCTCCGGCTCCGCCGGCTGCATCGCCTGGTGCTTTACCAACCCGTTCGAGATGTGGAAGAACAACGTCCTCATCGCCCCACGCGGCACGTCGCAGATGGACACGTTTTTGGAGACGAGGCAGAAAGGCTTCTATCGCGGCTTCACGACCGGGCTCATCCGACAGACCGTCTACGCCACGTCGCGGCTCGGCCTCTACCCGCACATCCGCCGGGGGCTGCTGGAGTCGGAGGTGCGGCTGGGCCTCAAGGACAACTCTGACATCACCAGGGCAAGTCTCATCGAGCGCGCCTCCGCCGCGGCTGTCTCCGGCGCCGTCGCCTCCTTCCTCTCCTCCCCTGTCGACGTCTGCCTCGTACTCCAGACCACGAACAAGGAGCGGGTGTCGCTGCCGGCCATCATCGGCAGCGTCTGGGGCGCCTCCGGCGTGAAGGGCTTCTGGCGCGGCTACGGAGCCCTCGGCACCCGCGCGGCCATCGGTGGGGCGTCGCAGATTGGTGTCCACGATCACATTCTGACGCACCTGCGGCAGTACAACGCCCGCCGCGCGACGCCCTTCCAAGACAACTGGGTCATCAACACGGCGAGCTTCTGCACGAGCTTTATCTGCACGGTGGTCTCGATGCCCTTCGAGTACGCGCGGGTGCAGCTGTCGATGGAGTCCAAGAAGCCGCGCGGCGTCCCGCGCAGGTACACCAGCACGTTCCAGTGTCTGGGGCGCGTGCTGCGCGAGGAGGGGCTCGCCACCATCTACAGCGCCTTCTTCCCGTTCTGGTGTAAGTACCTCATTCACATATCGGTGTGCTTCTTCGTGCTGGAGTACGGCAACCGGGAGCTGCGCGCGCAAAAGGCGCGGGCGCAGGGCCTCACGCTTGTGCTGACGTAACCGTCGCCTCGCAGGCGTCCCCCATGTCGGTGGTGGAGTCCACAGCAGGCAAGGGCGGATGGGTATGCCTACGTAGAGGGATGGCGGCGGGTGCTTCCAAATCACAGAGAAGAGGATGGATAAGAATTAAAAACGAAAAAAAAAAGAGATTGTGCATATGTACAAACGTCGAATCGGGAAGTGCTAAAGAGAGGAGATCTATTGGATTCTAAAGAAAAAGTGTATGTAATAACTGAAATGATTATCATTTCCCTACCTCCCTTTTACTGTTCTTTTCTCGTCAGCAAAAATAGTAGAACCTTGCGGTGTTCGTTTACATACTTTCCTTTTCGTTGTCGCTGTTTTTTTTTTTTCCACCATTCTTCGTTCCTTTTTGCGTAAAGCCCCCCACCCGATGCCGCCCAAGCGCCCGGCACCGAAGAAAAAGAGCGCGGCGAGCGCGAGCGGCGGTGCGAGCCATCCGCAGAACAACATCGGGTTCCTCCCGCCCGGCGCGAGCCACCCGCTGAGCCGCAAGCAGCAGCACCACGACCCCCACCAGGACGACCATGGCGGCCACCATCAGCAGGACGCCTTCGAGAACCGTTTCGAGCTGCACTTCCCTGTTCCCGCTCGGCTGCGCCACGTGCCCAACTCGCTGGTCGAGGCGGTGAACGACTTCCACTTCGCGATGATGAACGACCACCCCCGCAACGCCTTCTACTACCACCTGCTGAAGCAGCACATCGTGCCCGGCGAGACGGGCGTGCTCGAGATCGGTGCCGGCAGCGGGCTGCTCAGCATGATGGCCGCGCGCCTCGGCGCCAAGTGGGTCGTCGCCGTCGAGGGCAGCTACGAGATGGCGCAGCTCGCGAAGCGTAACGTGAAGCAGAACCAGCTGGAGGGCACCGTGACGGTGCTGCACATGCTGAGCACGGACCTGCAGAAGCGCGACCTGCCGGGCACGCCCGACGTGCTCGTCTCCGAGATCTTCGGCACGCTCCTCCTCGGCGAGAGCGCGCTGGACTACATCGTCGATGTGCGGCAGCGCGGCATCATCGACCCGCACAAGACCGCGATCCTGCCGCAGCGCGGCGTGCAGTACGCGGTGCCGGTGCACAGCGACACGCTCTCGCAGATCACGACGGTGCAGTCGTGGCGCGACCTCAACCTGTCGCAGGTGACGCGCCTGCAGGACAGCTGCAGCGTCGTCTTCACCAAGCAGTATGGCTTTCGGCTCAGCAGCATGCCCTACACCTGCCTCGCGACGGCCCCGGTGGAGCTGCTGCGCGTCGACTTCAGCACGAGCCGGCCGCAGGACTACAAGAAGCAGTTCCCGGTGCGCGTCACCGCGCGCGAGGACGGCACCGCGCAGGCGTGGATGCTGTACTGGGTCGCGGAGCACGATGTGCTGCCGCCGGCCGCCGCCGCCGCGGAGACGCTGGAGGAGGCAGCGAAGGACCGGGCGCTCATCGTGGACGAGGCGCGGCACGTCTACTACATGTCGACCAAGCCGGAAGACACGAGGGACAACTTCCCGCGCGACATGCAGTGGGGCCAGGCGCTGCAGCTCATCGACTGCACCCAGTACAAGCAGGGCAAGAACAAGGCGGAGGAGGGGGTGCAGATGCCGTCCTACCTGCCCATGGAGAAGGGCGCTACCTACGAGTTCAACTGCAGCCTGTCGCAGGACCGTGTGGTGATGCACCTACAGTACAAGAAGAAGGTGGAGGAAGATGACGGCAAGAAGGCGCAAAAGGCCGCCGCCGCCACCACTACCGCAGAAGCAGCAGTGGAAGAGAAGGAAGCGAAGGAGTAAGTCTTTCAGGCGTCTTTTTCTGTTTTATTGTTTTCTCTTTCTATGTATATGTGTGTGTGTGTGTGTGTGTGTGTGTGTGTACGCGCGATACGGTTTACATAGTTTCGATTAATGAGTAACATAATATCTGATATACATATGTATGTGTGTAAACAGTTCACTAATTCTGCATCCTTTCACAGAATATAAGGGATAAGCAACAGGCGTAGGAAAGGTAGCGACCATGGCAAAGTATAGTTGGTGTAGCTCCAAATATATTGTTTTCTCCCCACACCTATCTTTCTCAAAAGAGCATAAGTAACTTTTTGCGATTGTTGTCTCCTCGAAGTCCCTCACACACAGGCACAGAGAGAATGCTGCGTCACGTGCAGTTAGGGCTGCTCCCGCGGTACGTTGGCACCGCTGCTGCCGCGGCCGCCGCCCTCCGCCAGCCCACTTTAGCTCCCGCGGCGGCCGCCGGCCCCCTTGCACAGCCCTGTCGCGGGTACGGGACGTCGCGCCCCGCCACCACGACCGCCCTGTGGACCCCCACCCGCGCCTTCTCCCTCTTTCCGCGCGGCCTCTTCGGGCCCAGCAAGCAGAAGATCAAGGTGGAGACGCCGGTCTACGACAAGGAGCGCAAGCACTACACGGGCACCATCTTCGGCGTCGCTGCCGATGACATGCTCTTCTACGCGAAGGTCTTCTTCGGCCTCGTGGCTGTCTACACGGTGCTGTACGTGATCTTCAAGGGCTACTCCGTGCTGACGCACTTCAGTCTGCAGAACGTCGCGCGGCTCGGTTTCCTGTCCGGTTTCGGTACGTGCTTCCTGCTGTACTCGCTCCTCATCACCTGCATCCGGCGCAGCGGCATCAACCCCAACGCGGTGTACAACCAGAGCATCGCCCTCGCGATGCACAACGAGAAGGTGCAGCAGTTCCTGGGCTCGCACCCCCGCACAGGCGACTTCAAGGCGTACTGCAGCACCGGCGGCTTCAAGCTGCCGCTCGTGCGCCGCATCCGCAGCGGCAGCTACGAGCTGGCGGACCTGCTCGGCCTCAAGCCGCGCCGGCTGCAGATGCTCTTTGTGCTGAAGCACCCGAGCAACGGCCGCGAGGGGCTCGTCTCCTGCGCGGTGCAGCGCGAGGGCACCGGCCTCTTCGCCTCCACGAACGTGTACACGTCCCTCGCCATCTCGCTCTCCGAGCCCGGCGCGCAGGAGCCGCCCGAGACCATCATTCTCATCGGCAAGCCGGAGGACGTGATCAGCCGCTCCTTTCTGTTTTGATAGGGAGAAGAGAGAGAGAGAGAGAGAGAGAGAGAGGAAAGGGGAAAAAAAGTACAGGTGGTGTAGTCTGTCTTGTTTTCTCGCGTTTCGTATTTTCTTGTGGGTGATTTGGCTTGCGTGTTTGTTTGTTTTTCATTAGTTGGAGAGAGAGAGAGAGAGAGAACCTATAGAGAGAACTAGGG
>AUXH01000517.1:0-13854 GCA_000482145.1 Strigomonas culicis | reverse complement strand
CCTTTTTGTCTCTCTCTCTCTCTCTCTCTCTCTCTCATTTTCATGTATTTTTTTATTGTTCCGCGTTTTCTCGCGTCACGCTCTTTTCGATCTCTTTTTTTCCTTTTTTATTTTTCGTATCTTGTCTTGTACGGTCATGTGACACTGTACGTAGAATTCCAAAAATGATAGTAATAATAGTTAAACCATGATTATAGTAATAATAATGAGAGCGTTTGAAAAAAAAAGGGAAGTACACATAATGGATCAGAATTCATTTTTGATTTTCTATTGTTATATTCTCTTTTTTTTTCCCTCTTTTTGTTTTTTTTAATTATTATTTTCAATTGCCGTTGACAGGTTTTGATGCTATACAGTTTGGAGATATGAGTTAATAAAAATGGAAGTAAAAAAAAAAGGAAATTATCTGAATGATAAAAATAGTTCTTTTTTATTTATTTGTTATTTGTTCTTTTGTTTGGCGACTTTCGATCTTTGTTTTGAAAAAAAAAATGCAGCTTCCCCCCCCCCCCTTTGTGTTTACAATCTATAACTAAATAAACATATGAAGGATGAGCAAAAAACAATTATTGTATTCATTTTCTTCACATTTTGTTTTCCTTTTCATATTTTGTTACAATTTTGTGCTCTCTCTCTCCACACGCTTCATCCTCCATACGCACATCAACAAACGAAAGAACAGGAAAAAAAAGAAAAAAGGAAACTGAAGATATCATAAATGAATATAATTACACCGAAATGTATAAATACAGAAAGAAAAGATGAAAAAAGCGAAATATTTTTTTTTTCATGTTCTCTTCTGTGGTATTACATTTCTGCTTAGTTTTTCTTTTTTACTTTCTAATACTCTCTCTTTTTTTTTTCTGATATATAGTTATCGCTTTGTTTCTTCATTATTGTGTTCTTTTATTATTATTTTTTTACATTTTTATTCTTACTGCGACAGTTTCGCCTTTTCTCTCTCTCTTTCTGTTTTTTTTTATTGGTTGCTTTTGTTATTGTTTTTTTCTTTTCTTTTCATTGCTTTTTTGTGCTCTTCAAATTAACGGTTTGCTGTATTTTAGTAACGGTTGCAGATTTGTTTTTGAGTTGGAAATCCATTTTGAACGTGTTTTTTTTCTTTTATTATTATTATTATTTAGATGAAGCCCAAACGTAGGGAGGCATGATGCTAATAATGATAAACAGAAAAAATATATAAACGAACACAATTTTTTTTTTTTCGTTGTGTACTATTTAACAACAGCAAAAAAAAAGAAGGAAAAATCGGATGAAATAAAAGCCATTCGTATTTATTTATAAATAATGAGTATATATAAATGGAAGAGGTACCACTCAAATTTCCGTAATAATAATAATAATTATAATAAATAAATAATAGTAATAATGAGCAACTGCAAACCTATAAATGCATTGTCTTTTGTTCGTTTTGCATTATTCTCCATATATATGTGCATGCACCAGTGAACTCTCGCTGTTGCTGTGAGAGACGTGCGTAATTTAGCAAGACAATAACAACACCAACAACACCAAAAAGAAGTGATGCACTTTTATAACTACAGATATGCAACCTGCATCACCTTCTACCGCATCCATCCCCTCCAAAACAAAACAAAACAAAAAAATAAGAAAAAAAGGAGAAAAAAAAGACGTCAACGTTTTTCTTTTTATTTTTGCTATATACTTGTTGATTCACTCATCTGTAATAAATGAGCAATGGCAAATATATATGTATATATATGTATTTGTTGCTCTCTTCGGGGTGGCACGTTTATATACACTTTCCGTATACCAACACTTGTTTTTCATTGTTATTATTTATTATTGTTCGTTTTTTTTTTTTTGCTTCAGCGCATGTATGAGTCTTTCGTACTTTTGATTTTGTTGTTACTCTCATTTCTTTCTTTCTTTTCTACGTATCGTTCACATTATCTTTCGTAAGCGTTCATCTAAAAGCGAGTGTAAGGATATATAAAAGCGTACGTATATACAAATATATAAAAAAAGGAGTTTTAGTTCAATAATAATAATAAAGAAAGCAATAAAAGGAAAGAAGAGGACTATCGCTGATGAGAAGAAAAAAAGTAAAAAACTAAAAAAGAAGCGGAAAATACAAACAAAGAGTTTTAAATCGTATACTTCTGAACATTTCTTTCCCTTTTTTAAAATATACTATTATTATTGTTGTTATTATTCTTTTTTTAATTCATTACAGTTTTACGGTCCCTCTAGGTTTCACGCCTTTCCTTTCTTTTTTAAAATTTTTATTTTTATAAGCATACTTTTCCTTTGTATTCCTGTTGCTCTATAACATACAACAACGAAAAGTGAAGATGTACGTATCGCACAGAAAGGAGAAACAATCAAACAAAAATATATATATAAAAGAAAGCGGCACATGGACAAGACAAGAATAATACCAACAACCCTATACAGAAATAAAAACGAACACTAATATTTCGGATAACAGTATAGATTTACTAATAACTAAAACAGATTTAAATACATAAAGAAAGAGAGAAAACGAACATCAAAGAGAAAAAAGTATCCCAGAAAGAGGTGTCAACATGTCTTTTTCTTGCTATATTCTCTTTGTATTGTTTGTTTTGCAATTTCAAGTGGAAAACAATCGATTTGCAGCCATGCATATAAAACGGACGATTTATCCTGTGCGCTTTTCTTTTACCTTTTTTTGTTACTATTATTATTATTATTATTATTATATTATTATTATTATTATCTTTCCTCCTTGAAGTGGATGCAGTATCGTTCTCTTTTCTTTTCGTTCCTTTTTTTTTTTTACAAAAATGAATTGTGCATCTTTTTTTGTTTTGATATATACCCCATTTTTCACGCATTACTATTTACAATAACACTTAAAAAAAGAAAAAAACAAAGAAAAACAATGGAGATTTCCCTCCTTTCTTACGTTCAAAAAAGAGAAAAAAAAACGGGGAAAACAAATTGAAGATAACAACAGTTGTAACAACAGTAAGTTTGACAACAAAGTCATGTTGGTTTTTGTTTTGTTGTTGTATCTTCTTTTTCCTTTTGCTTCTCTCTACATCTCCGTTTCTCTGTTTTTTTTTTTTTTTTCGGATCTACATTATATATGCGTATGTATACATATATATATATCTTTTTTTTTGATTATAGATGATAAGAGGTCGTGTGTGTATATGAATTCTCTTTTCCATCATTTCTGTTTTGTTTATTTATTCTAAATGTATTACTTCTTTTTTGCTCCGTTTCTATGTAGTGACAAGGTTGAAAAAAAAAAAACAACGAAAATAAGAAAGAAAAAGATAGTATTCTTTTATTTTAAAAAAAAGAGTGTTTTTTTTCGTATTATTTCGACAACAATGATAAGTGAAAAAAAAAATTAATAAACAAATAAGAACGTACACCGATGTGCATTCAAGCTCAAATAAGAAAAATGAAAAGGAGACATTTTCTATGAATCGGTGGGAAATTGAAAAATAAAACCAAAAAAATAATACATAAATATGCATGCACATGTATATGTATATCAGTTAGAGATGACGCTTTCTGTTTCTCGTTTTTTTTTTATACATTTACTTCACTTTTTTGGTTTGTTGTGTTTCCAATGATTGAACAAACAATATCAACAGTACAGGCATTTCCGTACAAGCTTGTCTACGGTCTGCTGTGAGCAATTTGTTCTGTGACAACCCCAATACTTCTTTTTGTTATATATGCTACACGTGTCAGTGAGCGCATGCTTTTTCTTTCCGTCCATTCTCTTCCCTGTAGAGAAAACAGATTTTTTTTTTTTGCGAAGCCGTGGCATGCGATCTTCTGCAGCTCTGTTTTTGGCGGCCCCTCCCCTTAACGGGGGGCACGAGCGGCCGCCGCTGCGCGCGGACGACGCGGGGCTGCGGGCGCCGGGCGGCCGACAACGCGCGGCTGCCCCCTCGTCGTCCGCCATCGCAGCCCCCCTCACGATCAAAGCCCTCCACGCGCATCTGCGGCTGCTATCGAACCCCGCGGTGGGGGAAGGGCCGCGGCTGCGGGCCTGCGCCCGCGTGGGCGCGAACACCCTCTCCTTATACAACGGCGCGCTGCGGGCCGCGCGGGTCACCATCGCGGGCCGCGTCGTGCGCTGCGTCCCCGCACGGGAGGTGCTGCGCGCGCTGCGGGTGATGTCCGCCGCGGATGGAGCGCCGCGGCGCGCGGCGCTGCAGGGGCTCTACCGCTTCGCGCGGCAGCCCTTCGCGCTGCTGTGGCTGTCGGACGCGACGGGGCTGCTGGGCGCGCTGCACCACCACCCGTTCCGCGGCGGCTGCACGGGGGGGGAGGAGGAGTACGCGGCGCGGCTGTATGAGCTGCTCTTTGCCCCGGCGGAGGGGGCGCCGCCACCCGACCTCTTCCAGTGCGTCCAGAACGTGTACGCGCTGCTGGCCGCGCACTTTGGCGGCGTCGACGCCACCGACGACGACGAGGACGGCATCCGTGTGAACGACTACGTGGTGGTGCACGGACGGCTCTGTTTCTCGGACCTGGAGCCGGAGGCTCTGGAGCACTTCGCGGACCTGCCGGTGCCGCCCGCACCGCCGCCCCCGTGTGAGGTGCGCCGCAGCGGTGGCGGGACGCCACCCGGGGACGTGCGGCTGCCCGGCGGCGAGGCCGCACTGTCGGCGGAGGCCATGGCGGCGCTGGGCATCGTGTGGCAGCCGCCGGCTGCTGCTGCTGCTGCTGCCGCTGCCCCCGGCGCGGAGCCGAAGCGGCCGACGCACGACGCGGTGGGGGCGGAGGCAGACGCGGCCGCGCTGCGGCTCTGTGTCTGCGGGACGGCGCAGCCCATGGACAGCGTGAACGAGTACCTGTACTGGCAGCTGCAGAGCGTGGAGCTGTACCTGCGCACCTGCGTGCCGCCGCGCGCGGGCACTCGCGGGGTGACGCGTGAAGGCTAAGCCTCTCCCCTTCCCCCTCCTCCTCCCTTGCGCGCGACGCTAGGCCCGCCGGTGCCGTGTGGTCCGCTCGTTGCAGTTCAGCACCACCGCCGCCGATGATGACAAACAGAAACACACTCACATATATACGACATGCAAACTTCTGCTCCTGCTTTACTGGACTCCTCGGTAATGGTTTATTCTCTCTCATCTCGACCGTTTGTGTGGTCCAGCAGCGCTGCATGGAGAGCTCAGAACGCCACGCACCGCTGTGTGGATGTAGATGTGTACACTCACGGATTACCTCTCTACTTGATGCTTCTTACCGCCTCTCTCTTCTACGCGTGCGAGAAGGATACTATAAGCACTACGCAGACGAAAGGAACCTTTTACATAACACATCATCATTAAAAAAAAAAAGGATAATACACATCTGTAGGAAAGACACAGGCCGACGCGGATGAATGTCGATGCAAGTAGCGAGGTGCAACCCTCTAGTGGGGCCAGCCGCGGTGCGCTGAGCCCAAGAGAGGCGCTGCGCGCGCCGCCGCCCCTGTCGCCGCCGCTGGCGCTGCCGCCGCCGTCGTGCCAGCGGGCCTCGCAGCAGTGCCTCTTTCCACTCCCCACCACGCCGGTGACGCCGAGTCGGACGTCCCCACAGCGGAGGAAGAAGGGCAACTCTCCCCGACGGCCGCAGGACCACACACAGCCGCACCACCCGCCGCTGCTGGACGAGGATGTGTTCGGCGTGATGCCCTTCATGGCGCGGCTGCAGGGGGTGCGCGCGCGTCTACGCACAGACGACCGGCAGCGCGCAGAGGACGAAGCGGAGGCGGACACGACGTCGACGAGCTCCATGTGCAGCAACAGCTGCGCGGAGGAGGCGGAGGACCGCGTGACCGTAGCCACCTTCGCGCGGATGGAGGCGGAGGTGCGGCGGCAGTACGAGACAGAGACCGCCACGCCGGTCGCCTTTGAGGAGCTCTACTTTGTAGCGGAGATCATCAAGCGCACATCGCTCTCGGAGCTGCTGGACGAGGATCTCCTTGTGTGGCTGTCGGACGTCGAGGCGTGGCTCGTGCGGCTCCTCGTCAGCGGCGGCGGCGCCGCGGCCGCGCCGCACGCGTCGCCGGGCCCGCCGCCCACGCCGACGTCGGGCGTGCTGCTATCACCGCTGATTGGGTTCCGCGCGTCGCCCAAGGCGCACTACCAACAGCAGCTCGCCGGCAGCGCGGCGCCCACGCCACCCGCGGCGCGTCCCGTCGGCGGCCCCATCTCGTTCTTCCACCTGAACGAGGTGCACCACATTGTGCTCTCCGCGCTGCTGACGATGCCGTGGTGGCGCTTCATCGCGGCGCCGGCGAAGGACGGCGGGGGTCCGCGCCGGCAGATGCGCGCGGCGGCGCTGCAGAGGCGGGAGGAGGAACGGTGGGCGGTGAAGCGGCGCGAGCGCGTGCGGCACTCCAAGCTACACGAGAAGATCCAAATCGCGTTCGAGAAGGTGTTGCTGCGCATCCTCGCCCAGTCCTTTCTGATCCACGGCCGCGAGGCCGCCGGCGGGGGAGCGGGGAGCGCCAGCCCGCCGCCACCGCAGCAGCAGCAGCCGAGGCAGGCGAACCACACCGTGGTGCAGGATGTGTTGGAGGTGCTGCTGTACAATGTGTGGACCGCGCAGGCGCCGGTGCGCGCGCGCACGGACCGCGCGGTGCCGACGGACAGCATGATGCGCCTGCTGAACTACATCACCGCGTTCGCCGGGCCGTCCGGCAGTCAGCCGGGCTTCGGCCGCCCCTCCCCGCCCGTGCCGTTTGACTTTGTGGCGCTGCTGAAGATGGTGGTAGAGCACTACTTCCCTAAGCCGCGCTGGCCGAACCGCCACCACCACCTCTCCGCCGTGCTGCTGCTCCTTGCGCTCATGACGGCGCCGACGACGCCCGCCGTCACGCTCGGCGACGAGGGGGAGGCCGCGGCCGCGGAGGCAGACGGCGCAGCCGCGCCCGACCCCTGTCCGCAGAACAGTCGTATTCTGGCACGCGGACTGCAGATGCTGGCCGCGAACGAGGCGTGCATGGCGGCGGGCGCCACGGCGACGCCGGCGCGCGACGGGTGCGGGAGCGCCAAACGGCCGCGAGAGGCACCAGCAGGTGCGAGCCCGAACCCACGCGTGGCGAGGCCCGCACGAGTCGAGACGCCGCCACCGCAGCCGACGCCGGCCGCCGTGACGAACAATGGGGCGGACCCTCTGTTCGAGTGGATCTATCAGCCGCAGCGGAACCGTATGCTGGTGCACCAACCGGCCATCTTCCAGATCCTCCTCGAGCACCTCTTGAAGGCGGAGACGGCGCTGGAGCCGTCCGAGTTGTACATGAGCGCGCTGTACTACGCCTATCCGTGCCAGCGCGCGCTCTTCTTCCTGGCGCCGCCGGCGGCGGGGGCCGGCCGCCACGGCCACAGCCGCTACACCACGCGCACCAACACCGCCTCGCACAGCTTCACGAGCAGCCTCTCGGGCAGTGGGCTGGCGACACCCCTGTGGGGCGCGCCGCCGTGCGCCGCGCCGTCGCCGCTGTGCCTCCCCGGCCGCGGCGGGGACGCAAGCGGCGAGGCGAGCGCGTGGCGGCGGCCGGAGCCTGCGGAGACCATCTTTCCGCTCGCCCTCGGTCCCCCCGCAGCGGCGACTGGGGGCTGTGGCCGGCGCATCCATGAGGCGATCGTGGCGGCGCCGGCGCTCCACTTCACGCCCATGTGCCGGCCGTTCTACGCCATACTGCGGGACCAGGTGATTGTGCTCTACTCCAGCCTACGGGAGGAGCTGCTCCAGGCGCCGGCGACGCCCAGCGGGGCCATCGGCGCGAGCTGGTGGCCGCAGCTCTCCAACTTCTTCTTCTGGCAAATCCTGCTGTGTGGGTCCACCGCACAGCACAGCTACGTGGTGAACGCGGCGCACTACTACTATTTCCGCCAGTCCTGCGAACAGCACGACGCGGGCCACACGGTCAGCCCCGCCGTGCCGCCGCTGCCCTTGCCGCCCACCGCCGCCCCGTGCGAGGCGGCGGCCGGCGGCCCGACGACCGCCGCGCCAGCGCCGGAGAAGTTCCTGTTCCGGCTGCCGTCGCCGCTGCTGGTGTATGTGGCGCCGAGCCTGGCGCGCGCTCCGGGGGCGAACGCCGAGGCCACGCAGCTCCTCCACAGCCTCATCACGGTTGTGACCAAGTCCGTCTTTCTGATGCGCCCGACGGGGGCGCCGGGCAGCGGCAGCGGGGCGACCCCCGCTGGGGCCGCGCCGGCCTCCGCCGTGGGTGGGGGCGGCAGCCACGGGGCCCCACGGGCGCCGGGCGGCGCCGGTGTGAATCATCAGGCGTACGTGCCAGGCAACCCCGGCCTGGTGCTGAACCGCAACTACCAGTACCAGTCGAACCACACGGTGCGTTTGACGTCGCAGCAGGCACAGCACGTCGCCTTCTATCTCTTCCCGCTGTACCGCTTCCTCCTCGACTGCCTCACCGAGGACGGCCCGGCGCGTGGGGCCGGCGGTGGGGGGGACGAGGGCCACCGCCGCGCCACCTCCGCGATCCGCCACCGCATACTGATGTGGGTGGTACGACAGAAGGAGAACCGCAATAATAGCGCGAATACGAATACACCCGGCACCACGGAAGAAAAGGCGCCGGCGGAGAGCCTGCCGGTGAAGGTGGTGGGCACGAGCCTCAAGCTGAAGCTGATGCAGCGGCAGCAGCAGGGCGGCGGCAGTGCGCCGCACGCGGGAGGGACGGACCGCTTCACGAACTATCGGAAGCCCTTCACTCGTCTGGAGGAGATCCTCTTCGCGCAGTGCGCCGCCATGGCCGCGCTGTCCGGCGTCGAGCTGTTCGAGGGCTACTACAGTGGCGACGGTGGCGGCGGGGTGGCGCCCGGGGACGGCGAGGGGGCTGACACGCCCACCGTGCGTGCGGAGGCGAATGGTGCGGATGGCCACGAGCGGTCGAGACGGCACATGATCGAGGTCCTGCAGCCGCTGATTGAGAAGTATGAGGTGCCGCCCCCGGAGGAGCCGCGCGCTGCCTCGCACGGCGGTCCTCTCAACGGCGCGAGCCCGCCCGACTCGCAGCTGCCGACGCACACATTGACATTTAATCTGGCTGCCTTGGAGATGGATGGGCTCCTGCGCCTCGATCTGTTGGCGGACTGCCCGTGGCCGCTGTGGCGATGAGGAAAGTGTCTCCTACACGGAGTGTTTCGTTTAACTATAAATTTACATCTATAATCTGTTTTGTGTCTTCATCTTACTCTTATTGCTTCTTCTAGCTATCGCTTCTCATTTTTGTTCGCGTTTTTTATCGCTGGTTGTGACTGGCATACTATCTGTACCATCCCCACTAACTATAAACACAAAACACCAATTTCTCCTCTTCTTTCTTTTCTTAGAGTCTAGTGTACAAAATATATCTGTTTATCTATAGGTACGCGTAGGTATAGGAAGTGATAGGTACGAATAAAATACAGAAATAGTAAAGAGGTTTATGTCATTTTTGTTTTATAAATAACTTAATACGTAAATATAGTTCGTTGTTCCCTTTTCGCTGACTATCTTCTTTTGTTTTAAAAGAAGAACAAGAAAGAGCGAAAGTACAAGCACTAAAAAGGCAGTGCGCCTTCATCAAGCTATACTAATTATTGTTAATATACCTCCTTCTCTGTTGCCCACATTCCTTTTACTGTGGTGCTCTAGTGTGGTCCGCTGCAATCATCCAACCAGAAAAGAACACCAAAAAGAGGAACGAGGAAAGCAGGAAACGTGTATACTTTTTTTTTTGTCTCAAAATTCAATCAGATAATAACTTAACAATTTAGAAGAAAAGGATATGGCATCCGAACTGACCTGGGACGATTCGCGGCCCTCACTCGAGCCGGTTCGCAAGCGGCCCCCAAATGAAAGTGTCTGTTTCCGTCCTGCTAGCCGCGGGCCGAGCGCCGTTCTGACCGCGGCCGGCGTCAGCTACGAAGTGGTGGACCGCGCGGCGGTCATCACGCTCCGCGCGAACAGCCTCTCCCCCAGTGGCGCGAGCTGCCACCTGCTGACGGAGGCCTCCATGCTGCAGGTCTCCGCCTATGTCGGCCGCGCGGAGCTGGACAAGTCCGTGCTCTTCATTGTATTGGCCGGGGACGCGAACCTCTGCGGCTTCTGCGGCGGCGTCGACCTGGCGGAGTGGCGCGAGAACCTCATCCTGATGGCGCCGTCGACGAAGAACACATTCCTCACGACGGCGGTCCGCAACGGTCCGGGCAGCGGCGGCGGCGACGCGGCCTACCCCACCCGCGAGGCGGACGGCGGCGACAGCGGGGAGCCGCCGGCGGTGCGGCTGCGCACGAAGCGCAGCATCACGGTCAGCGAGCGGCGCCGCGACAAGTGGCTGCATCAGGGGAAGGCGAAGCCCCGGAAAGCGGAGCGGGAGGGCACGCCGCCGCCGTCGTGGCCGGCGTATCTCCGCGCCGCGCTGCGGCGTCTCTGCGGCCGCGGCCCTGCCGCTGCGGCCGCGGCCGCAGAGGGCGACTCGCCGACCCGCGAGGCGGCGCCGAGCCCGCCGCCCGCGGCGGGCGCGACCGGCATCGGCCGGCTGCGCCTCTCTTTCGCGGACGGCGGCACGGACTTCAGCGCGTACTCGCCGACCGCGGCGGACCGCATCAAGCACATGCGGGGCGGCCACGACCGCACACTGAACGCCAAGTACGGCGGCAGCGCCGCCTCGGCCACGTCGCAGTATTACTGCCTCAGCGACCTCTGCGGGGAGGTGGAGGGGTGCCGCAAGTTTGTACTTGCCGCGCTGCACGGGCTGGTGCTTGGCGGCGGCGTGGAGCTCGCGCTCAGCTGCCACGCGCGGCTCAGCGCGGCGGACGCGCTCTTCGGCTTCCCGGCGCAGCAGCACTTCGGCGTGCTGCCGAGCGCCGGCGCGACGCAGCGGCTGCCGCGGCTTGTGGGTCTGCCCGCCGCCCTCGCGCTGCTGACGTCGCCGGTGCTGCAGCCGGCGGAGGCCGCCGCGGCGACGGGCCTGGTCGACGTGCTCGTCGACGTCGATGGGCGCCAGCGGCGGCGGCAGGGGCTGATCGGCGCCGCGGTCGCGCTGGGCGCCACGCTTGTCCGCGAGGAGCGGATGCGCGGCTACGCGCGGCAGGGTCAGCTCGCGACCCTCGGCCGGTCCGGTGGGCGCCGCCCGGCCGCGGACCCGAACGACCGCAGCGCGGGCGTCGTGGACGGCCTGTCGGCGGATGCGCAGCGGGACGCGGGCGGGTTCAGTGGGGACGCGAGCGTCTCCCTCTTCGCCGGGACGCCGGGCAGCGGCAGCTACAGCGGGCTCAGCGAGGCAATCCTCCGGCACTTCTTTGACACGAGGAGGCGGGCGGGCGACTCGGGGCAGCAACTGCGGCGCCGGCTGTCGATGGAGCTGCCGCCGGCGTCGCCCTACTTCTTTGTGCCCGACCGTCTGTACTACCGCTACTTTTTTGCGTCGCACCACCGGCGGCTGCAGCGCCAGGCGACGTACCAGACGACGGCGGCCGCGGAGCGGGAGGGCGGGGTGCTGCCGCGCGCGCTGCGGCCGCGCTGGCAGGCGGGCTACCGCCAGCGCGAGGTATTCGAGCTCTACGTGCTGCGCGCGCTGGAGGCGAGCGCGTACGGCCGCACCTTCCGCGAGGGGCTCATCGTCGAGCACCAGTGCGCGCTGGAGGCGCTGCAGAGCGCGCCGGCGCAGGCGCTCAACTACTACCACGCGCGCGTGCTGCTGCCGCACACGGCGTCGCTCGCGCCGCGCATGGCCGCCGCCGTCGCCGCCGGCAGCCTCTCTCCGCGGCGCCGCCACGCGCCGTGCACCACCGCGACCGCCGTCGCCGGCGGCGTCAGCAGCCGCGAGCGGAACGTGCCGCTGCGCTTCCGCCTCGAGTACAAGAACAAGAAGCGGCGCGATTCGCTCAGCCTGTCGTGCACGACCAGCCTCGCGAACGTGCACGGCGGCGGCCCGCACGCCGCCCCGCTCGCGCGCAGCATGGGCAGCCTCTTCCCGGTGCACATCGCCGGCGTCGACGCCCCGGCGCCGGCCTTCGCGCGGTCGCGCAGTGCACAGAGCTATCTCGCAGCCACCGCCGGCGGCGCGGCGGCCGAGGCGGCGCGGGCGCCGGCCGCACCCGCGCTGCAGGTCGCACCCGCCGCGACGAGCACCCGGGTGCAGCGCGTCGCGGTGGTGGGCACGGCGCCGGCCGCGCTGCGCACCGCCGCGGAGTTGCTCTACGAGGGCTACGAGGTGGCCATCGTGGTGCTGCCGCCGCTGCTGCAGTGCGCGCAGCCGGCGCCGGCGGACGGCGGGGCGGCGGGGGCGGCCGACGCGGCCACGGCCGCGCGGCGAGCGCTGCTGCGTGCCTGCCTCACCGACGAGGAGCGCGAGCTGTACGTGCCCGAGGCGCCGCAAGGCGGCGGTCGGCCGGCGGCCTCCCACCAACCGACGCCGCACCCGGAGCCGCGTCTGAACGAGTCGCTGAGCGGCACCCAGCGCCACGCGCCGACGACGGCGAAGGTGGTGCTCCGGGCGCTGGAGCGCTACCTCGAGGCGATGCTGCTCGACCAGGTGAGCTCCTTCTGTTACCAGGACGACGTGGCCGCCGTGGACGAGGGCGTGGACGGCGCCGGCGGCGGTGCTGGCGGCGGCCCCGGCGCCTACGCGTCGCGCCGATCCATCATCGAGTACTATAACCGCCAGGCGAAGGAGGAGGACGACGCTGGAGGGGCCGCCGAGGGCGCCGCCGACGCGCCGTCGGAGGGCCCGCCGCGGGCGATGCACATGTTCGCGGAGCTCGAGCGCAGCGAGTTGCCACTGCTGCGGCGGCCCTTCACCGCCGCGGAGGTCTTCAAGGTCCAGCACGCACTGCGCCGCTGCGCCGTGCTGACGTACACCGCGCCGGCGGGGGACGCGACGACGCGCGACGCGTACCTGGAGAAGATAAAGGAGATAGACCTGCTGCTGCATGTGCGGGGCTCCTTCCTCTCCGCCAACCGCCACGTGAAGGGGCAGTACCGTGCCTTCTGCCAGGCAATGCGCGCTGAGCGGGCGGCGGAGGGTTCCGCGCCATCGGAGGACTTTGATTTCTACACGGAGGAGGACGAGGAGGCGTACTACCGCAGCGTCCTGCGCCCGTTTTACGAGGATCTCAATCACCACCTCAAGTACAACTGCATCTTTCTGTTCGACAACTTCGAGATCTTCCGCGAGGCCCGCGCGGAGTGTAGCGGGTTCCGCCAAAACCGCTTCTTCATGATGATGGTGTACCACGCGCAGCCGGCCATGACACCGCCGCCGGTCGACCATGCGGCGCTGTACGCCCGCGCGCGGAGGGCGCGCGGCGGCGCCGACTACGAGCGCAACGCGGCGCTGCTGCCGCCGGAGGCGGCGGAGATGGCCTTCCTGCGGCACCTCGTGGCCTCGCCGGACGTGGCCGCGTGGGCGTACGTCGGCGGTCCGCGCGTCGTGGAGATCAGCACGACGGAGCGCGCGCCGGCCGTGCCAGCGCTGGAGGCGCTGAGCGAGTTCTACAAGCTGCAGCTGCGCCACGCCGTTCTCTTCACGCGCTTCGTCGCGACGGATCGGCAGTGCAGCTGCACCACCGGTGCGGCGGGGCGGCCGACCGCCACCGCCACCCCCTCGGAGGAGGGCACCTGCACCTTCAACCCCATCTCCCTCGACGGGAGTCGCTCGTCAGCGGTGCAGCGGTGGAGCCCGCCTGCGCGGGTGGACCAAGACGAAGGGGGATTCGGCGCCGCCTCGGCGGCGGTGGCCTTCTCCTTCGCGGGTCTCCGCGTCTTCGCGCGCGGGCTCTACCAGTTGCTGGTGCTGGTGGAGCAGGGCCAGCTGACCTTCGAGAGCCTCGAGCACCACTACTTCCCCTCCGGCGCGGCGAG
>AUXH01000516.1:0-13858 GCA_000482145.1 Strigomonas culicis | reverse complement strand
TGGCCCGCCGCCGCCGGCCCGCGGCGCAGCGCGGCCACGGCCTCGCGCACCTCCTCCGCGAGCCGCTCGACGAGGCCCTCCGTGACCATCTTGTCGAGGAAGCGCATGCGCACGCGGGCCTCCGTGTGGGCGCTCATCGCGGTGAGCCCCGCGAGCCCCTGCAGCGGCGTGCGGCGCATGAGCGTCGCGAAGCCCTGGCGGCTGCTGACCATGTCGCGCACCATGTGGTCCTTGCGGTCGAGCAGCGTGTCGGCCAGGCCCTCGTAGCGCGCGGAGCAGACGGCCGGCGGCAGCGCGCCGTCCAGCAGGAAGTCCAGCAGGTAGCACTCGCACAGCGTGTCGGCGAGCCGGCCTGTCAGACCGCAGCTCGCCCAGAAGGCGGTGAGCTCCTGCAGCTCGCCCTCGACGTCGCGGCGCAGGCCGCCCTCCGCCTCCCCGCGCCGCGCGGCCATGCCGATGTAGCACAGCAGCCGCAGCACGGCCTCCTGCGCGAGCAGCTGGCACAGCGCGGCCGACGTGTTGCCGTAGACGAGCAGCTCCTGCATGCACCGGTCCAGCAGCGCGACGAGGGCCGGCGGCGGGTGGCACGCCGGCGCCGGCGAGGAGGCAGCGCGCGGCCGCTGGGAGCGCAGCAGCGGCGGCGGTGGCGGCGTGGTCGCTGCCACCGCGCGGGAAGGGCTGACGTCGCGCGGCCGCGAGAGCTGCTCGAGGTAGCCCGGGTCCTGCCACACGAGTGCGTAGCCCTGCTGCAGCAGCTGCAGCGCTACGGCGGCCGCGCGCCGGCTCTTCGCGACGGCGCGCGGCTCGAAGAGATTCACCGCGGTGAGGTACAGCGCGGGGGAGAGGGGCGCGCCCGGCGCGGCGGCGGCGCCGGGCGCCGGCGCGGACGACGTCAGCGGGGCGGTCACGAGGCCGTCGCTCGCGCGCGCGTCGGCGCCGTCGCTGCGGCGCGGGCTGGTGCCGTGGCTGGCGGTGCTGCCACTCGCGCTGCCCTCCGCCACGAAGGGGATCTCCGCCACGTCGTCCTCCGCGTAGGAGGGCTGGGCGGCGCGCAGCTTGTTGTACAGGCGCTGCAGCGCCACGCGCACGACGTCGGCATCGTCACTGGGACTGGGCTCGGATGGGGTGCGCGCTCGCTTTCGCATTCACGGGAGAAGCAGCAACTAACTAGAGGTGTGTATATATTAAAAAAAAAATATATTAAAAAAGGAAAACCGGAAATGCTGTTTTCCGATTGTTGTTGTATGTATATGTGTGTGGGGGGTGGGGGTGTACACTGTATTGAAATCTATTGGAGATATACTCCTGCTTACCTCTCCCTGTTTTCTTCACCGTATGTGTGCGTGTTGTTGTTCCTTTTGTGTGTGTGTGGGGGGGGGGGGGGGGTAATGGTATTCTCCTCTGTATAGCTATTGCTTATTCTTTTCTATTCTCTTCTTTGTGCTCTTTTATAGCCACATAGATATCCCGTATCCGTTGAAAAAGGAAAAACGAAAACGTTGAAGTGGCCCGGAGAATCTGAGAAGAGCTATGATATGTATCTATTTTTTGTTCTTTTTCATGTGAAATGGAAGAAAACAACAGGCATAAAAAAAAAAAGAGAAGAAACGAGAGAAAGATGCAATGAGTGAATGAAGTGCACACGGAAGAAATCCACTGGAGCCTCACATATTTATATACTATCATCTTTTTTTTTTCGCTTAGGTGGTCTGACGACGGTGAATGCCATTTTATTATATATATATAGATATAGATATAGATATAGATATGCTCAATAGGAGATTCTAAAATGAAAGAAAACGAAAAAAAAAAAGATGAATCGACAAAATGATACGGCACCGTAGAAAACGTGACAAGCTGCAGCTTTCTAGAAAAAAAGACAATGATATATAAAAACGAAAAAAAAAAAAGTACATATATACGTGTAGGTGGGAGTGACCTTAGAGTCATCAAATAATACTCAAGCATTTCGTTTATCGCTTTTTTTTCTCTTTTTTTTTCTCTTTATTGTCGGTAGTGGCATTGTTTCTTCTTTTCGATTGTGGGTGATGCGACTTCGGCGCTCAGTAGAGCACGGGAGACGCCTCCACCTCCTGCATGCGCTTGCGCTTCTCCATCTCCTCGACGCGCGTCATCCAGTACTGGAAGAGGGCGGCCTGCACCACCTTGTCCAGCGCATGGAGGTACTCCGTGTGGGGGGCGCTGTCCTGCGCCTCCGCGTTGGCCTCCGCCGGCGCGGCCGTCGTCGCCGGCACGGGTCCCATGTACGGGATGCCGAGGAAGCTGCAGAGGTGCACGCAGGACGCGTAGGGCAGGCTGTACGAGAGCAGCTCACCCGTCTCCGTGAGGAGGTCGGTCGAGAACTGGCGCCCGCCGCCGCTCGTCGCAATGGTCTCCGCGTCGAAGTGGCGGCCGCAGGTGGGGCACGTGACGCTCGCGGTCGTCTCGACGGCGCGCTCGTCCAGCCAGCCGCTGCAGCTCGGCGCCGGGCACCCGACGCGCACCTTGTGTTTCACGCCCTCGTACTCGCGCAGCAGGTCGGTCAGCGCGAAGACGATGTCGCGGAGCATGTCATCCGACCTGCCGGGCGCCACCTCCGCGGCGTAGATGGAGATGGCGTCGCGGCCCTCGCGACAGAGGAAGACGCGGCAGCCGTCGCCCTGCAGCCACATGGCGTCGCGCCAGCGGTTGTGCTCGTCGTCCGCCTCCTTGATGCGGTAGCCGTCCGTCAGCAGCTCCTCCTCCTCCTGCAGCTCGTCCGTCACCATGGCGCTCACCGGCTGGTGCACGGAGATGAGGTGGATGTGCGTGTGCAGCCGGCACTGCATGCGCCACCACAGCTCGTCGGGCAGCAGGTTGAACGTGATGCGCACCGGCACGCCGCCGTGGAACAGCAGCGGCGCGAGCCGCCGCAGCACCGCCGGCACGTTGAATGGGGCGAGCGACGGCACGAAGTAGCGCGTCACCGTGTCGCTCGTCACGACGCGGCCGTGGGTGGGGTCGGTCGGCGTCTCCTCCTCCAGCACGCTGTACTCGTCGCACTGGACCTGCACGGCGTAGAGCAGCTCCATCGACTGCAGCAGCTCCAGGCACATGAGCGTGTCGGAGTCCTCCGGCACGTGGCGCACAAAGTCCGCGAGCGGCTTCGCGAAGAGCACGCGGGCGAGCGGCCAGCGGATGTAGCCGCGGCGCGCGAGGTACATGTCCGCCTGCTCCGCGTGGCTCACGATGTACTCCAGGCCGCCGATGAAGCTGCGGAGGTGCAGCGGCGTGCGCAGGATGTGCGCGTAGGAGAAGAGCGCGGCGGCCATGCGGCTCAGCCACTGCGGCCGCAGCATCACCACCGCGTTCTCCTCGAGGCGGTAGGGGTGGAAGACGTAGAGGACGTCCCAGCTGTGCAGCAGCCGCGCGACCTGCAGCAGCTCAGCGTCCGACTCGATGCCCACCTCGACGCCCATGAGCACCAGCTCGCCGATCGGCATGATGAGCTTCTGCGGAAAGCACTCCTTGAGCCGCAGGATGTTATCCAGGAGCTTGGCGTGGCGCCCGGAGATGATGGCGGAGGGGTACTCCTTGTCCGCCATGCAGTCGTCGCGCGCAATCTCGGTGAGGTACTGCAGCAGCGTGCTGATCGTCTGGCCCGACAGGTGCCGCTGCCGGTCGCCGGCCGCGACAATCAGGCGCGACTTGCAAGAGACAGCGAAGTTGCCGACGATGCGGTTCGGCGCCTGCCGTGTCTGCGCCTCCGGGGTGATGCGGTCCATGAAGCTGCGCAGCTTCTTCTCCACCTTGGTCAGAATTGCCTCCACGCTGTGCTGCGCCTGCACGCGCAGCTCGTCGAGGTGGGTCGCGACGAGCACGATGCGGGCGGTGGGAAACTTGGCGTACACCTCGGCAATCCACTTGTACAACCGCTCCTCCTCGTTCGCACTGATGCCGGTGCCGTGGAAGTCCTGTTCGACGGCCGAGATCTTCCACACAAGGGCGAAGATGGAGCGCCGTGTGAGGAAGCACGTGTGCGAGTGGTAGCTCTCCTGGCCGGCGAAGTCGGAGATGATGAGGTCCAGCGCGTCGCCGTCCACGTGCATGCTCTTCTGCTTCACCTCCACGCCGGTCGTCGTGCGCACGTCGGGCAGCTTCCGGAACAGGAAAAAGGGCTCCGACTCGAAGCACTTGCGCAGCGACGTCTTGCCGACCTCCTGGTACCCGAGCAGCACGACCTTGCGCTTGAAGAGGACGCGGCTCTTGAAGCGCAGGCGCGCGGACCGCTCGCGCTGCGCGACGGCCTCCAGCGAGGCGCCGACCCGCTCGTCGGCGACCCCCACGCTGAGGTCCAGGCGGCGGTCCGCCGCGCTGCTGCTCGAGACGGCGTTGTTCACGACGTAGCGCGACATGAGCGTGTTGGTCTCCCGCGTGTTGCGGAGGTTCTCCAGGCGTGACTGCACCTCGGACAGCCGCCGCGCGGCGTGCAGCTGCGTCACGCATGGCAGCCGGCCCTTGCTCGGGCTCTTGGCGATGCTCGCCAGCAGGGAGGACCGGCCCGGGCTGGAGCCCTTGGAGGGGGGGGGAGAGGGGAGAGGTGCCGCGGGGCGCCGCCGTCGCCAGGGGGGACGGCGCGGCAGCCGCAGGGTCCGCGTGCAGTGCCGGCACCGGGGACGCCGCCTTCGGGGCCACCAGCGTGTCGGGCACGAGGTGCGACATGGGCACGAACCCCTCTCGCGCGTGGTCGCCCTCGACCGACACGAGCAGCCACCCGTCCTGCAGCTCCATGGAGGTCGAGAAGACAACCTCGCCCACGTTGACGGACAGCTCCACATCCTCATCCGCGTCGAACTGGTGGGCGACACGGAAATAGTAGTGGTTGTGCCGCCGGTGCTCCATTCTTCGCGATGCACTACCGGTGCACAGGGGAATAGGGGGTATGTTTCTAAGGGGATCTAAGTGAGCACTAACAGTAAAATATACACAACTATATATATATATATATATATATATATATATATATATTAAATTAGCTAATAAACATGAGAGAGAGGGGGGGAGAAGGAGATGGTGTATATATATAAAACAAAAATGCAAAAGAAAAGATGAGAAGCAAACAGTCACATTACGTATGCTGCTGACGGTGTCATTGTCTCATAGAGGAACTAGTTTTTTTTTCTGCATTAAAAATATTATATATGTATATATTTTTTTAAATGATTGAGTACATCATCAATTTATTTTTGTTTGGGTTTATTTAAAGAAAACAAAAAGAAGAAAAAACAATTAGATACTGACAGAAACAAACAAAATACAAATAAAAAAGTAAAAAAATGTTCAACAACGGAATTCCACGCACCACATCGTTGTTACAATTATTGTTTTTCCCCCTCAACGTGTGCCTGCATAATGCGTCACATGCTAAAATACTCTGTAAAAGGGTCCATGACCATGCTACATACATACATGCACTAGGAAGGGAAAAAAAAGGAGAGGGAAAAAGACACACAGAAAAGAAAGAGTGTCAGAAAGCAATGGCGCAACAAAAAGAACAATTAAAAAAAAAAAGTTGTTCTACGGTGCAAATGCGTGCTAAAGCGTGTACCTGTAGACATACATAGCTATACATATGCAACTGAAAAAGAATGAAGTTATTCCTTTTGTTATTGTATACGTGTTTTTCCTTTTTTTTCAAATTTCTGCTTTGTCAGATTTGTATTTTTAATTTCTCTTTCTTCCAGCTCTATTCTCAAAGTTATCTTTCTTCTATTTTTGTCTTTGTCTTACTTTTTTTTTTTTACTTTGATGTAACTGACAGAAATCTGCGACAACACTCTAAATTCTAGAACACAACAGGAACTAAGACAACACCAATAATGAAAGGAAAACGAAAAAAAAAGAGAATATATCAATGAAAAAATAGAGTATTTTCCAACAAAGATGAAGGGCTGGTCGGGCAAAAGATTCTATTTAATGTATTCGTATTTCCTTATATGTTCCTTGTTTCTTTTTTTATTTTTTTTATAATTGTTTTTTGTATATGTGGTTTAATTTTTTGATTATTTCTTTTGTTGGTGTTGTGTTGGTGTTTTCCTTATACTGCCCTTCCTGGTGGTATAGATACATAAGCGCCCGGTTCGCTCGCCCACACGCACGGACCTGTGCACACTTACAGGAAGTACTCTGGCACTGCATTCTTTTGTGCGTTCTCGCGCGCCTCCTCGGGGGCAGCCTCGAAGATCTTGAAGTTCTTGTTGAGGTGTTCGTCCAGCTCGAGGATGGAGGCCACGTTGTTGCAGCGGTAGCAGTAGTTGGGTGCAGACCAGACCGTCACGAGCGTGTCCTCAAACATGGCCTTGTAGCCCTCCATGACAAGCTGGTGGGAGCGACAGATGAGGTCGAGCTTGTTCGTGTTGTTGAACTGGGCCACGACGTCACCGCCGAAGAGGTAGCCGGCGCCGCGGGGGGAGAGGCCCCAGCCGTCGATGTCCTCCGGGTCCGACCACAGCAGGTCGCACATGGCGCCCTCGTGAGGCACCTCGCAGCGCCGCTCGATCGCGCGCATCTGCTCTAGGGTGCTAAGGGAGGGGGACAGGCCGGCGTGCACGCAGAAGATCTTCTCCTCCACGACACTAACGAGCGGAAGCAGGTCGAAGACCTCCGTGCAGTACCGCCAGACGTTGACGCTCCCGTACTTTCGCAGGCACTCGTCGTAGAAGCCGTACACCTGCGTGATCTGCCGCGACTCGTGGTTACCGCGCACGAGCGCGACGCGGCTCGGGTACTTGATCTTCAGCACCAGGAGGAGCAGGAAGGACTCTACGCTGTGATAGCCGCGGTCGACAAAATCGCCCATGAAGACATAGTTGGTGTCGGGGACGTCACCACCTACACGGAACAGCTCCAGTAGGTCGTAGAACTGACCATGGATGTCGCCTACGATGGTGCACGGGGCTGGGATCTTATGCACGTTGCCCTCCGCGTCCAAGATCTCCTTGGCGAGGATACACAACTCTTTTACATCGCTTTCCTTGATATTCTGGCACTTGTTGAGAGTGTCCAAGTGCTGGTCCAATGACGTCATCCTTTACAGGAAAGACGTTAGCCACAAGAAAAGAAAATGCGTGTTTCTTTTGTTTTCTTTTTATTATTACTCTTTTTAATGTTAGTTGATATTGTTATTTAGTTATTGTTTTATTTGTTGCTTTTTTTTTTATTCCTTCAGCTGCTGCACTTTTTTAGATTTGTATATATTAATAAAGGTATAAGTTTCTTCGTTTTACTACGGTGGCCTTCTTGCACAGATGTGACAAGACGTTGAGACAATACAAAAAACAATAATAAACGCAAACGAAGAGAGCGCAAAGGGAAAAAAAAAAAGTGTGTGGGTGTGTGTATATGTATATGTTTTTATTCACTTGCACACGTATAATACAGTTAGACAAGGTGCAGTGTCCTTTGCGTAATATGTATATAACAAGATCGGAAAGGGGAAAAAAAAACAATAAGGTAAACCTAGATGGCTATGCAGTGAAAAGAAGAACAGGAGAACAAAAGAAAGGGGGAAAAGATAATAATACACCGTTGCAACACACACATATATACGATTATCAGTCCCTAATTGAAAAAAAAAACGCTAGCCTTCTGCTCAGATCGTGTTTAGTTAGTGTACAACAACAAAAACAAAGATGAAGCGAACATGCTCTTTCTTCGCACGCGGCCCGTCGGCTACTACTACGTCGCCCACCTGCCCGACTTGCGCGTCGCGCGACCCTTCTGCCGCATCGTGCGCGCGGAGTAGCTCTTCCCACCAAAGCCGTGCTGCTTCAGCCCGCGCATGACGCCGCCGCCGCCGCCAGCTGCGGCGCCCACGACGGCGCGGCGCCCCGGCGCGGCCACCCACGGGCACAGGTACCCCTCCGCCTGCATGTGGACAGAGCGCGGCTTGCGGGTCTGGTCCACGTACTTGGCGAGGAGTCGGTCCCGCTGCCGCCGCGCCGCCGACGGGCCGCCGCGGTGGCCCTGCGCCTGCAGCCGCTCCACATCTGCCTCCGGCAGCCGCGCGGCGCCGTCGTGCTCGGTGAAGAGCGGCGGCGGGTCCGCGGCCTCGTCCGCCTGCATCAGCTCCTCGTAGGCCCCGGCGCCGGAGCGCAGCGCGAAGGCGGCCAGCTCGTCCTCCTTCTCCACCGCAAGGCGCGCGACGGAGGCGGTCCACAGGCTGCGCGGTATGCGCACGCCGTTGATGGCCGTCACGTAGTGTGCCTCCGGGTCGAGCGCCGCGGGGAGCGACGGCGCCACCGGCGGCGGCAGCGGCGTCCAGCAGCGGCGCGCGACGAGGGCCTGGGGCCCCTCCGCGGCGGGGGTGGGGGTGGACAGGGCCGCGCACAGGCGGTCCTCCACCGCCTCCGTGCCGCGCAGCGTTGCGCGCGGCTCAAAGGTCGCGGGGGCGGGCGGCTGGCTCGGGGGTGGGGAGGCGCCCCCCTCCTGCAACAGCACCACGCGCCTCGGCAGCGCCGCCACCTCCTGCCGCCGCTGCGCCACGGCGGCGTCGCTCGCGTGCAGCTGCTGCAGGCTCCCGAGGTGCAGCGCGGCCGCGTCCTTGGCGGTCAGCCCGCCGCGCGCCAGCTCCCGCGCGAGCAGCGCCGCCTTGGCCGCCTCGTGCGCCGCCACCATGCGCGCGAGGGAGAGGTTGTTGTGCTCCGGCACGATGAAGCTCTCGATGGGGTACTGCCGCTGCACGGCCTCGATCTGCTCCGGCGCCGGCGGCGCGTAGCTGAGCTGCCGCAGCGCCGACAGGTGCAGCTCGTCGTCGCCGAGCTGCGCGGCGCAGTGGAACACGAGGTCGTGCTGCAGCGCCTCGAGGTTCATGCACCGCGCGGGGAAGCGGCTGTTCGCGCTGACGCCGAGGATGGGCACCTGGTCCGTGCCGAGGAAGTCTGTGATCTCGCTGATGTTGCGCGCGATGCCCTCCTGCGGGGTCTCGAGCGGCTGCCGCAGCGCCCGCCGCACGGTCGACCCGTCGATCGGCGTGCCGTCCCGCGCGGCGCCGACGGGCGACGGCGCCGCGCGCGCAGCCCGCTCGCGCGCGTAGTGGTGGTAGTGGCGGTCCATCTTGGTGAGCACGACCGTGAAGGGGATCTGCTCGCGCGCCAGGAAGCAGCGGATGTCCTCGTCGCGCTCCTGTAGCGAGACCGGGCCGTGCACAGAGGCCTCCAGCAGCCAGTACACGCGCCGGAGGTTGTGCGCCTTACGGAGCGCCAGGTAGCGGAACAGAATGGCAAACGCGTTCGCGCGCTCGGCTGCCTTCTGGCTGAGGTGGCGACCCCGCCAGCCGCCGTACCCGGGGGTGTCGACCAGTAGGAGCGCATCGCCCACGTTGAAGAACTGCAGCAGGCGAGTCGTGCCCGGCACCGTGCTCGCGCGGCCGAGGCGCGGGTTGTGCAGCAGACACGAGACGAGCGTCGACTTGCCCACGTTGGGCTTGCCGATGAAGCAGACCTCCGGGAACGAGAAGAGGCCCTCCGGGAGGGAGCTAAGAGTCTCCACGTTCTTCAGGTGCACGTTGCCGCTGCCGAACACCTCCTGGCTCAGCCGCTCCACCTGCGCCTCACGAGTCGTCGGCGCAGGCGGTGACGGCTGCAGCAGGCAGCCCGTCGCACGCAACGCACCGGAGAGCCATCGGTGCTGACAACGGAGGGGGACGGCATCGGACAGCAGCGGTGCGAGCAGCGTAGCGCGAAAAGATGCGCCTGCCCATGCCGGGCCTCTGCGCCACATGGAATGCCACGGTGAGCTATATACAGAGGTTACACCCGCTGGTATGAAAAGTTTGACGGTACGGGTGAAGAAGAAGCAAAAAATGGACTTGTGAGGAAGGAGAGGAAACCGGATAATAGAAGGGAAGGACATTAGTATACACCGAAGCAGACAGAAGTAGCTTCAACTGCAAGGTTACAAGGCAAGAAGTAAGCATCCAAAGGAAGGAAACACTCAAAATAGAGAACATGTTTTTTTTTTCAAAAAGTAGAGATAAAAGAATTCTAATGGGAACTAATTTAGAAAAGGGGAAAACGGTAAATTAGAATTTTCTTCCTTTCGGTAACTTTTTTTTTTGCCTGATTAACCAATATTACTGTTAGTATTCTCTTTTTTCTTCTTTTCTGTTAACGATATGGTGTTGCTGTTTTCGCTTGCTTGGTAGTCTTTGTTTTATTGTTTTTTGTCTGTTTTTGTTTTTTGTTTTTGTTTTTTTGTCTTCACTTCAAAAATAAATACATGTCTTTTTTTTTTACGTTATACTTGTTTAAATCATGTCATATTTCTATCGCTGCCGAATAAAGGGGGGAAAAAAGAAAAACACGTTAGTAACAGTCAGTAATAATAGTAATCAAAAAAAAAAGTGGAATAGCTATTAACTACCAAAGGCTTTACATGAAAATATAAACATATAGAAAAAAAATTGGTCGTTATAGATGAACAGGATTTCGAAAGCGAAAAGTAAAAGGAAAAAAGCTGGAATAAAACGCATTCCATTGGTACTTTTCTTTTCCTTCTCATCGTTCTTCTCCTACTTCTTTTTTGCTCTTCCTTCTAAACGACGTATTCCTTAAAGAACACTTTACATTTTAATATAGCTTACGATGATCCTCAGCCGAGTGGGGCGTCTCCCTTGTCTCACGGATGTCAAGGGTCTCGGGTTCAGCCTCGGATGGTGGCGCGGCCGCCTATACCGGTGCGGGGTCCACCTTTTACTGGGGCGCGGGGGCCTTCTCGGCCTCAGGCTCGGCTGCTTCCTCCGCCTCAGGTTCGGCCGCCTCTTCGGCCGCGGGCTCCGGCGCGGGCTCCGGCGCGGGCTCATCCGCCGGCTGAGGCTCCTCCGCCTCCGCCTCCTCCGGAGCAGCCTCCTCATGGGTCTCCTCCACAGCCTCTTCGGCGGCCTGCTCCTGAGCAGGCTCCTCCTGGGCCTCCTCCACAGCCTCCTCCTGGGCTTCCTCAGCGGCCTCCTCTTGAACGGGCTCCGCCTGGGCCTCTTCAGCGGCTTCCTCCTGGGCAGGCTCCTCCTGGGCCTCCTCGGGGGCCTCCTCCTGAACAGGCTCCTCATGGATCTCCTCAGCGGCTTCCTCCTGAACAGCCTCCTCCTGGGCCTCCTCGGGGGCCTCCTCCTGAACAGGCTCCTCCTGGACTTCCTCCGGGGCCTCCTCCACCTCCAGCTCCTGCACGGCGGCCGCGGGCGGAGTGGGGGGGCGCCCGCTCTGGATCTCCACCGTGTGGCTCTTGGGCTCGCCGCGGAGGCCATCCTCGCGAACGGGGATGTAGGTGACCTTGATGGTCTTGCCCTCGTCCTCGCTCCCTACAACGTAGGAGGTCACGTCGGTGGCAATCGTCTCGAGGGTCTTCGTCTCGGGGTCCTCGACCTCCCAGGTGATCTCGGACGGCCCCTCCGTGCCGCCGACGTACTGCACCATGAGCGACAGCTCGTAGCCCACATACGGCTCGCCCACCACGGTCACGGACCGGACCGCCGGGTGGGAAGACGCCACGACGCCGTCGGCTGTGGCGTACATCACGCGGCCGCGGGCACCGTCGCTGCGGACGGGGGTCATGGACACCTCGATGATGCAGTCAACGTCCTCAGGGGTCAGCTTGAGGAAGGCGCTGTTGGGCTGGCCGATCTTCACCGGGCGGCCGCGCTGCGAGGCCTTGCGGAACCACTGGATGTTGTGGGCGCCGAAGTGGCCGCCCGTGTACTCGTACTCCAGCGTGAGGACGTGGCCCTCCTCCATCTGGCCTGTCACGTTGAGGTTGCGGACCTCGGGCTGCTTCGCTTCAATGGGGTTTTCTAATACGCACCGGCAAGTCTCGCCCTCCTTGCCTTCGGCGCTCACCGGCGTGTACTCCACCGCGAGGCACTTACCGACATCATCAAGGGTCGTGGTGTACTTGGTGCTGTTCTGGCCACCAATGGGCACGTACTCGTCAGCGTTGTCCACGCGGCGCAGCCACTGGTAGAAGCTGTCGCCCTCCTCGCCACCGACGTAGTGCACGTCCACCTCGAGCTCACTGCCCTCGAGCAGGTTGCCGATGATCTTGATGGACTCGCACTCCGGCTCGCCGGCGGTGACGACGTCCGAGTCAACAGACTTCGGGTCGCCGGGAACCCAGTCATTGCGGACAGGGGTGAACTGGGCGCGGATGCGGCAGCCCACATCCTCGCCGGTGATCTTGTATCCAGCCCACGGGTCGCGCTGCTCGATGGGGATGGCATCGCCGGTGCTCAGCACGCGGAACCAGGTGAGCGACGAGCTGCCCTCAATGCCGCCGGTGTAGTCCGCCTCGGCCAGGAGCGTGGAGCCCTCGGCGGCCTCGCCCTTGATTTCCAGGCGTGGGCAGCTGGGCGGGGCGGGAAGGACGGGGGAGGTGATGTCAAAGTACATGAAGGAGAACTCGCCGCGCATGTAGGCAAGCACCTCCGCGCGGATGCAGCCGTCGATGTCGCCGACAACCGGCACGTAAGTCAGCTCGTTCTGGTCCTCGATGACCGTGAAGATGCCCTGCGCGTTGCTGCGCATCCAGCGGATGTGCAGGATCGTGTCGGCGTCCTCGTCGTCCTGCTCCTGCTTGAATACGGCGTACAGGTTGCAGAAGCCCTGGTTGAACTTGGAGGTGATGCGGTCCACATCGGACACCTTCTCATCGCCGTCCACGATGTAGCGGTACTCGTAGTCGCCGGCGGGCAGGTACAGGGTGGTGTGGAAGAAGATCGCGCCGTCCTCCTCGCAGCGCTCGAGCTCGATGGGATCGGTCCAGTTGTTCATGGAGCCAATCACAAACACCTCCGTCGCCTCGCCCGAGACCTTGAAGATGACGGGGTACAGGTAGCTGGAGTGGAACACCTCGGCCGTGCGCTCGCTGTAGGGGCGGATGTCCTGCATGCACAGGGAGAGCGTGATAGTCTGGCCCTCCATCACGACGAGGCTGCCCTCCTCCTCCGGGTTGAGACGGATGGCGCAGAGCTGCAGGCACTTGGACACCTCACACTCGCGCTGGCGCTTGAGCAGGAACTGGTCGGCCGACTCGTTGACGTTGGTGCCCTCCACAATGAAGCCCTCGCGGATGCAGTACACAATCTTGCCATGGTAGTGGCTCACCGCCGCGCGCTCCTCCTCCAGGACGGGGTTGCCATCGACAGACACCAGGTCTGGGCAGTTGATGGCGATCGCCATGCTGCGGTAGGAGGGGACACCCGTGATGGGGTTGCCGACCAGGTTCAGCGTGTGGAGGTTGGGCAGCGACGGGTAGCCTTCGAAGGAGGAGATGTTGTTGAAGTTGAGAGAAAGCACACGAAGCTGCGGCAAGTTCTCGAGACCCTCAAAGTTGCTGATCGTGTTGTCGCTCAGGCACAGCGTCTCCAGCGTGGCAAAGTTGGAAATACCCATCAGCGTCTCAATCTTGTTGCCCGTCATGTACAGGTGGCGGAGGCGGGGCGTGCGGTCCAGGAAGTCCACGGAGCCACCAATGTCGTTGATGGAGAGGTCCAGTACGCGGAGGTGGTCCATCTTCACGTCGGCATCAAACCGGGACAGGTCGTTTTCGCGAAGATACATGAATTCGGCGTCGTAATTGTCCAGCGCCACCTCGCGGACGGTGCGGAGCTCCTTCCCGTTCATCATGACACCCGAGGGCTTGTTACGCTTGAGAGCGGTACTCTCAGTCTTCTTAGAGCGGGCAATAGGCATTTTTACTTATTTGTGTTTTTTTTTTGGTTATTTGGAGATTGGGAAACTAGTTGACGGTATATTTTTTTGCTCGGTAGAAAGAAAAAAAAGCTGTATGTGTGTGTGTGTGTGTGTGTGTGTGTGTGTGTTTATACTATTAT
>AUXH01000515.1:0-13868 GCA_000482145.1 Strigomonas culicis | reverse complement strand
ATATATATATATATATATATATATATATATATATATATATATAGTTTTGAGGATGCGAATGGTTAGCGCCTCGCGTGCCACGGCAAGCAGCGCCAAACCTCATCACCTTATACAACACAATTTCTTTCGTTTTAATTACTTTTACTATTATGATGGTTGCTTTCATACTTTGTGATAAAGTGTGAAAGCACACAAAAGTCCTTTGTCTATCTGTTTACACTTTTTTTGTTGCATACATCTTCAATTTTTTATACGCTTATACACATATTATGATATTTGATGAACGATAGCAAAAGAATGGACAAAAAAAACTCCTTATTATTATCCTTTTTTTTAAGCTTTATTTATGTCAAGTGCGTTTGTATTTATATAGAACTTCATTTGCTTACGTTAACATGAACAACAAGTGGATTTCTACAAAATAAAAATCAATGTAGACTACATTCGCTCCTCTTCCTCTTTGTTTTATCTTTATTATCTAAAAGGTTTCAGGGATAGATAGATATATTATAATAATTACTTTCAAAAGAGAAGAAAAAAAGCATAGTTGTTTTTTCTCCCTTTTTTTCCTTTTTTTGATCAGACTCACTATTATAATAGTAAGCGAATACAAAACAAAATGGCATCCTCTTTTAGCAACTTGAATTATAACGCCCATGTGAGGCCTATAGCAACGTGTTTACCTTTCCCGGACAATAATAATAATAAACAACGCGAGAGCATTTCCGTAAAGCGCATTATACTGGTGAACAGCCTCCACACCCTTGGCGCCCTTCACGCGGCCGCGCTCGCCACCTCGCGCTTCGTGCACCCCTCGCAGGAGATCATCCTCACGAGCTTCGCCGGCAGCGGCGCGGACGGGCAGCAGGGGGAGCCGCCGGCGGCCGTGGGCGAGGCGCTGGTGCGCATCCGCGGCATCATGAAGGCCCACCGCCGCCTGAACAACGACCTGGGCCGGACGAACTTCGATGTCCTTGCAGACACCTTCCTCTCCTATCAGCACTACTACGGCGGCGAGCGCGTCTTTCCGCTGCGCGAGGACGCGGTGGATGCGCTGCTCGACCGCGTTCGCGTCGTGCCGGACGCGACCACGCTCTTCGCCGCGTCCGGCACCGCCGCGTCCTTCGCGAGCGATGCCTTCGTCTTCCTTCTGAATGCGGACCTGCTGCCGCCCCGCCTCGCGGCCGACGCCGCCGCGGAGCCGCCCAAGGAGCAGCTGCGCCGCGCGATTGTGGCCGAGTCGCAGGCCTTTTTTGACGCCATCGAGCGGCTGCGACCACGGGAGGCCCCGCGCGGCCACCTGCTGGTGCTGGCGGACGACCGGTCGCGCGAGGTGCTCCTGGAGGAGGATCTCTTCTTCCTCCAAGAGGAGACGCCGGAAGTTGTCCAGACAGAAACCGCGCCCAAGGAAGCGTCAGCCGCCTCCTCGACGCGGGTGCTGGGGGACCTCAAGAAGGACCTGGCGCCGCGTCGGCTGCAGTGGAGTGTGTGCTATACGTGGGTGCGCGCCTTCGCGCCGCCCGCGCTCGACTATAGCCTCACGTACTTTAGCGTGTGCCACGCCGCGCCGTGCCAGGCGGTCCCCTCAGCTGGCGCGCCCGCCGCCACCTCGGCCGTGGCAGCGGGGATGGGCTGCAGCAAGAACTACTATAACCACTCGCTGCTGCCGCTCGTGTGCTTGCACATGATGCTGGGCACACTGCAGCACCTGCCAGCCGCGATCCAGCGGCTGACGCCGGTGCTGGTGGTGCCCGTCGATGTCGCGCTGAACACCGCCCTGCTCCAGCTGGCGAACCTCATGGAACACGAACAGCAGCCGCAGTCATCGAAGAAGAAGCCGCAAGCGGCCACCATCGAGAAAACGGGTGGAGGCAATGTGTCCGTCACCTCCGTCGTCTCCATCGCCATGCCGGAGCAAACCATGGTGTGGGGGATGCTCATGGAGTACCTGGTCGACTACTATGGCCGCTACGCAAAGGAGATCAAGGCGGCCGTCGACCAGTGCTACGCGAAGAAGAACAGCACGAACGGCGATCCATCGACGGAGGATGCGCCCGGCAGCTGGTCGCACCTCTTCAGTGACAAGCCCAACTTGGTTGCCATGTTCAACCGGAAGGACTTCAAGGTGTTTCGGATAGGCAACAACACGCTGCTGCCGCCGCTCGAGCGGTCGCGAGAGATGCAGCGGCGCCAAAAGGTGTTGGCATTTGTGGAGGCGCTCCCCCAGCAGCAGCAGAACAACAGCAGCGGCGGTGCGGATGTGAAATCTCTGTTGCAGTACTCCTTCGGCCTCCTGGACGGCAGCATCCGCGCCACCCAGCGGCTCGCGACGCTGCCGAACACGCTGCAGCCCTCGCGGGCCCTCTCCCGGCGGGAGCGCGCGGCCGCCGCGGCGATCCCGTCCACGCCGTACAACACATCTCCCCGCGCCTTTCACACGGCCACGTACACCTACCTGCTCGAGAAGCTCGCCCTGCAGCCGCAGACGGCGCCGCTCGTGCAGCTCGTCGCCCTGCGCACGGTCGACTTTGACATGTACGTGCGCACCATCGCGCTGGCGGTGCTGGACCAGACCGCCGCGCTCTTCACCGCCGGCACAGCCGCGATTGTCTTTCCGCGGCCGACGCGGCTGTCGGTCGCGAACCTCATCTACGACCCCGCCGTGGCGCTGCCGGAGCACCCCATCGTCTCGCGCCGCGCGCTCGGCGCGATCGACTGGTTCCTGCGACAGGGCTTCCAGCCGAACGGCCACCCGATGCCGGTCGTGCCCGGCATGACGCCCGCGCGGCTCGCGAGCCTCCTCGGCCAGCCGGAGGTGCAGCGCATCGCGCGCAACATCGCGGCGGAGGAGGGCGTGCCCGTCGCCGCGGTGCAGCAGCGCGCGCGGCAGATGCTGCTGCGCATCGGCGACACACTCGACCACTACAAGTGCTGCTGCACCGGGCTGCTCGTGCGCTATCTCTTCAACAACGTCTACGACCGCGTTCAGATGAACCGCGACGCGCATATGAAGCTGTTCCGACTCTTCCAGCTGCCCCGCACGCAAGTCGTGCTGGTCCCGCACCACCGCTCCTACGTCGACTTCATCGTGCTGACCTTCGTCCTTATTGTCAGCTGCCTCCCGCACCCGCACATCGTGTCCGGCGAGGATTTCTTGAAGATGGGCAAGTTCTCGGAGGTGATGCGGTCGTGCGGCGCCTTCTTCATGCGGCGCTCCTTCCGTGGCGACGCGCTGTACAGCCTCTGCTTCCGGGAGTATATGAAGCAGCTGGTGCGCCACCAGCAGACGGTAGAGTTCTTTCTCGAGGGCACGCGCAGCCGCACCGGCAAGACGATGGCGCCCAAGATCGGCATCCTCAAGTTCATCACGGACGCCTTTTTCGAGAAGGGGCAGAACGAGGTGGACGACGTGCTCTTCGTGCCGGTCAGCCTGTCCTACGATGCGCTGCTGGAGGGCCGCATGTACGCGCGCGAGCTGCTGGGGGTGCCGAAGCCGCCGGAGAGCCTCCCCAACATGATCAAGGCCGGCCTCGCCCTGCGCCAGGCGCCGCACGGCTCCGTCAACATCTACTTCGGCGACCCGCTCTCGCTGCGCCGGCTGCAGGCGCGCCACGCGGCGGACCCGGCGCAGGGCCCCTTCGCCTGCTACTGCCCCGCCCCCTACGCGCCCAAGGCAGCGCCACCGGCGCGTGGTGGCGACGCGGCGGCTGCCGCACCAGCCGACGCGCAGCTGGCGAGGGAGAAGGACCGGCAGCTGCTGTACAAGACGGCGAGCCACACGCCGTCGTGGATGCTGACGGGGCTGGGCTGGGCCCTCACGGACGCGCTGCAGCGCAACATCATCATCACACCGCCGGCGCTGGTCGCCGCGCTGGTGGAGGCCTTTGAGCCACTTCACGCGGCGCACGGCGGCTGCCGCGGGGTGCCGCTGCAGGTGCTGTACAGCTACTTCGGGTGGCTCAAGGCCCGCATCAACGAGCGGGACGGGAAGCTGCGGACGGACATCCAGTCCCGCACGAGTGAAGAGATGGTGCGCGTGTCGCTCGCGCGCCTGCGCCGGTTTGTCTACCTGAGTGAGAAGGAAGAGGTGGTGTACCGCCGGCGGGCCCCCCCCACCGCGCCGCACGCCGGCGATGAGGACGGCGCGGAGGATCCGGAGGAGGCGCTGATAGCGCGCATCGGCATTAACATTAGCACGAATCAGCTCATCCACGTCTTCATGGACGAGGCCATGCTGTCCGTGGTGGCGCACGGCTACGGGACGGCCGGCGACGCCGCGCCGGCCGCGCTCACCTCGCTCTCTGACGCGCACGACGGCCGACGTACAGAGGATGCCGCGCGGACGGCGGGCGCCACGCGCCAGGTGCGTCAGGACGTGCTGGCCAACATGACGGGGCTGCTCCACCAGTTCTGCAGCGTCGAGTTCCCGAGCTACTCCAAGTACAGCCCCTGTGCCTTCGACTCCTGGATGACGGTGACCCTGCAGCGCATACAACAAGGCCTCAGCAGCAGCAACAATAACAACAACCATACTCAGCAGAAGAACAGCTCCGTCGTCTCGATCCCGGTCAACCCCCTGTACTACTTCACGCAGCAGCTCCTTTTCCCCCACATTGAGGCCATGTACGTGGTGGTCGTAAGCGTGGAGGCGCTGGTGGCGCCGCTGCTGCCGTCCGCGGCGGCGGCGGGTGCGGTGGTGCTCCCCGTGAAAGAGACGCTACTGGCGACCAGCAAGAGCTATCAAGCCATCTACCAGGAGACCCACTTCCCCACCGTGGCGGAGAGCCCGCGCACGAAGGACGCCGTCTGTGTGGACTACATTGTCGCTGCGAGCCGTGAAGTCGTACAGCACTACTTCGATGCCCTCGTGGAGATGGCCTTCCTGCGGCGCGTGGTGGGGCCCAAGGGGCCTAGCTTCTCGTACGCGGCCGCCACCGCGGCGGCGGTGTCTGCACTGCCATCCGCCCCTACACAGAGCAGCGGCGGCAGCGGGGAGGAGGAAGTCGGTGGGCTGGCGCCGCTGCGCCGGCTGTTGGCGCAGCTGGCGCCCATGCGGGCTCGCGTGCCAGCGGATTTGCTCTCAGAGAAAAAGGCGATTCAAAAGGTGGTGCTGGAGAAGTACGCGAAGCTAATGGAAGGCGCAAAAATATGAGCAGCAGTTACGCCATCAAAAGTACACGCACATACACACCAAAAAAAAAAAATGTATACAAGACAAGGATACTTGATGCCTTCTCTTAGTATTGCTGGTATTATCTTACATGGTCGAAAAGGGGCGAAGAAGAATTTAACAAACGTTTTACTTTTAATATAAGTCATATAAGTACTTTAATGACCATGACACGTCAACGAATAAACAAAAAAAAAAAGTAACAAGAGAACTAACGATAATAGTACACAAGAGGGAAGGGAAACTCATATGGTACTCAGACAAAGATGCTATTCATTCATTTCTTTCTTTTCTTTACATTCGTTTCTCTCTTTTTGTTTAGAGTTTAAAAAGGAAACATACTCTATATAGAGCAGAAATAGATCATTCTTTTTATATATATATAAACACTATAAAGTTGCTTTTATACCGTCTCGATACATATCGTCCCGTTGCTTCTTTTTTTTTTTTAATCTATATCTTCACTTATTTATTTATGCATCCATCGCTCTACATGCTAACATGAAGACGAAACGTGAGACTGAAACCACGCTCGCAGCGCAGCAGCGGATCCCGACGGAGGCCTCCGCGTCTCCGCCCGATGCGGCTCCCTCGCTGCTGGCGCGCGCGCTGACACGCCTGGTGGCGCTCTGCCAGCGCCCGTGGCGCCGCCTGCTGCACTATGTGCGGCTGTACCTGCACTTCATCAAGGTGCTGCTGCGGTCGCTGTACCTCCCTGATGAGCTTCACGTGTACACGGACAGCTTCATCCGCCTCACCTTCAGTGTGTACTACGTGCCGCTCATCGCGGCCATCATCGCGCTGACCCACAGCGAGCTGCAGCGCATCGTGTGGGTGCTGGTCGTGCCGGTCACGCAGGAGATGGAGCGCCGGCCGTACAATGTTAGTAGCTGGTACACCCTGCTGAATGGGGTGGGCGACATCGTCATCCAGATTATCCCCTTTCTCACGCTAGGCATGTCCGTGGCCGTGATTGGCCACAAGTCCATCAACTGCGTCGCCGAGGCGATGATGGACGCGTCCATCACGCACGAGCAGCGCGACTACCCACTCCTACGCAGCCGCGCGCGCTACATGGGTCACGAGAAGTCGCGGCGCCGCTTTTTTCTCGCCCTGATGGCGGCCGTCTGCGCTGTTTTTTTGGTCGGCACGCACTCGGACTGGCTCGTCCAGTGGTCGCCGCCCGGCGCCGCGCAGGATGGCGCGCGCCGGTCCCTCTCCTCCCACGGCGTCATCACCCACGCGACGTGGATCATCATCCTCGTCGAGGCACTCTTCGTTGTCTGCACGGTCGTGCACGGGGCGCCGCCGGAGGCGCTGCCCGCCTCGATGGCCTCCATGTCCTCCGTGGGCTCGCCCCACCCGGTCAGCCACCACTGGAGCTACGAAATGAGCCGCAGCCGCTCCGTCGTGGGGCCCCTCGCCGCCGCGGCGCCGCTGCCGGCGGCCCGGCGCGGCCAGTGCGTCTCCGGCAGCAGCGACGCCCCGCTGCCGGACGCGACCGCGGACGTGCGCACGGGCTACCTGAGCCTGCCCGTGTCTGCGAGGCGAGAGGGGCAGGAGGGGGGTGGGGGCGAGCACGCGCCGCTGGATGCCGACGCCAGCAACTACAGCATCGCCTCCAGCGACAAGGAGAGCTCCGAGGGCACACTGTGCCAGACCCCCAAGACGCGGCGCCCGTCGTACCACAGCGAGCTCCTGCTGGCGCCGCAGGTGGCATCGACCTCCGTCCGCGCGACCGATGGAGAGGAAGGCGGCACACCGCAAATCGAGCCCACGGGGGCCGACAGCGCGGCGAGCAGCAGCTGCGCGACCCCGGCGCGGGGGGACGCGGCGGCGGGTGCGGCGGCCGACCACTCCAGCGCGGCGCAGCGCGTGCTGCACCTCACGCGTGAGCACCTGCTCGAGCGGCAACCCCCGTCGAATGAGCACTTCCAAGACGCCCACGCGGCGAAGGGTGGGGGCAGCGGCAGCGGCTGCAGCACGCCGCACCGCCACGCGAGCCTCACGTCGCAGGCGGACTACAAGAATCACTTTTCGGACAGTCCCTCGCTCCATAAGATGAAGGCCGCGCTACTGGAGGGGAGCCGCACCCCACCGCCGGAGCCCACCGCCGCCGACGGCGGCGGCAGCGGTGTGCCCCTCCGCACGCGTAAGATGCGCTTCTCCTCCCCCACCTCGCGCGCGCTTCTCGATAAGAACAACCACAAAAAGAGCTTCGCGACTTATCTGTTTTCACAGGGCAACCGGACCGTCCCGTCGCCGCATAGTACGCCGCTCGATGCCGGCCGCGACGGGGACCGCAGCCCGACTCTGGGCCCCGCCCTCCGCCACAGCAGCAGCGAGGGGTACACCTTTAGCGATGGCGTGTACAACTTTATCATTTATGTCGAGAATGATTGGTGGAAGCACAACATCCACTTCATGCGCTACATTGGCTTTTGGCTCGCCGTCGTCTTCGGCGTCTTCTTCACGCTCTGGCGCAGCTTTGCGTTTGGCTTTGGTGCGACCATCACGATGCTGCTCTATCTCAACTTCCCCCACCTGCTGGGCTACACGACGCTCACCATCGCCGACGCGGTGCTGCGCTGCAGCCGGTCGTACGCGTGGCTGTTCCGGCACCCCGACGCGCTGGCGCCCTTTCTCTTTCTTCTCACGCCGTACGAGGCGATTGTGCTCTACACATTCTACTACTTCCGGCACCACTCGCCCATGCTGCTGCTGCTGCTGTGCGTGAATGTGCTGCTGCTCGCCCGCACGATCGATCTCGTGCGGGCCTTCGACACCACCTCGCATGGGTGCGTGCGCTGGTCGGATGCCCGCACGAACCGCCGGCTGTGGCCCTCGCTGGCGATGCTGCTGGAGGACGCCTACGAGCTGCAGTACACCGGCGTGGAGGAGGTGGGACTCGACCTCGCCTTTGATATCAGCAAGATGGAGCTCACGCACGGCGACCAGGTGGTCCAGCTGCGGCGCACGCAAGTCATCCCATACGGCGCCGCGCGCTTTTATTTACACAGCCGCCACTTCTACGCCTACACGGTCCCGCGCGTGTTGACCTTCCAGACGTCGGCGAGCGTCGGCAACCATCAGGTGCGGGTCGCAAAGGTCGTCCTGCGCGCCATCACGCTCACCGCGCTGCTCATCTTCGCTGGCATCGCGTGCGGCATGGTGGTGCAGGCCGCCTTCCCGCAGCTGCGGCCGCTGCCGGTGCGCGTGACGGTGTCGGACGACCTCAGCCGCCTCTCCGTGGACCACCTCGTGTCGCACCTCCACATCCACACGACGCAGCAGCCCGCCGCGGCGGACGAGCGCGCGCAGCTGGGCGCAAAGTGGGACCCGCGCCTGGAGGCGCTCCGCCGCCGCGGCCGCGACCTGTACCCCCGGCTCTGCGAGATGGAGCACCACGGCACGACGACGCTGGAGCTCTCGCTGCTCTCGCTCGCCGCCTACCTGTTCAATGCCGACGAGGTGCGCAGCCTTCTCACCTTCATGAACGCGCACTTCGACTCGGACTGGGAGCTGCGCGCGCGGCACGGCGACCGCTGCGTCGCCGGCGACTCGAACCATGAGCCGACCAGCTGGCAGGGCTTCATTGAGCTGTCCAGCCGCCGCCGCGATGTGTCCGTGGTCGCCGTCCGCGGCACCGACATGTCGTCCTTCACGGACTTCCTCATCGATGTGAACCTGTTCATGGAGATGACGCTGTACCAGGTTCTCGCGCGCGTGATCCCTGGCGTCGTGCTCATCCCGCACGAGCTGGTCGGCAACACGCTGCGCATTCTGTCCATGCCGCCGGAGGAAGACCGCGTGCCGTGGGCGGCGGGCGCGCGCGAGACGTGGCAGGACCTTGCGGCGAGCGGCAACCACAGCCTGCGGGCGTGCCAGCAGAACAACTACCGCCGCGACTTCTACGTGGACGCGTACAACCACCTGGCCTACGTGGGCAGCCGCCGCCACTTCCGCGAGCCCGGGGCGGGGGCGCGGGAGGACTGGCGCCCCTCTCATGTCGTCCTCACCGGCCACTCGCTGGGCGGCGCCGTCGCCGCCATTTTGGCCGCGCAGCTCGACGTGCCGGCGGTGGTTTTCTCCGCGCCCGGCATCGCCTTGCTGCGGCACCGCTTCGGCCTCGCGCTCCACAAGGTGCACCGCAACGTGGTCTCCGTCATCTCCTCGGACGACATTGTGCCTTTCATCGGCACGAACGGGGGCGAGGTGCATCACATGCAGTGCATGGCCGCGCGCAAGGATCTCTGCCACGCGGTCGAGTTTACGATCGGCGCGCTCTGGCGCTCATGCGACTCGCTGCAGGAACGTTTTCCTGATATCGATGACTTCTACTAAATTGTCAAAAAAAAAGTATACATGCCTTTTCGTGTTTTTTATGCTTATGCGTCGGGCTGGATAGGTTCTTGCTGTATGTATGACACATGCGTGTGTGGATGTGTGTATAAGCGATGCTTTCTTAAAACCTATATTTTAAGAAATAAAGAAGAAAGAAGAAGAACAAATGAATCTAAGTGTTGTATGCAAATGGTCTTGTACCTCTTTGCTGGACACATTTTCGTTTATCATATTTTTTTTTCTGTAATGTGAATAAGAAGTACACTCATTATGTGAATTACTTGGGTATGTGATTATCTATGAGGTATACATATGCCTCAACATCATCATCACTTTTCTCTCTTCTCTCTCTTGCTGGAAGTTTCGATCGCATTTAGTGTGTGTGTGTGTCTACGCTGATAGTATATATAAATATACTTGGTTTTTTTGTTGTAGTTGAATCTCCTTCTTTCATTTTTTTTTCCTCAGCGCAAGAAGTAAAAAAAAAAAAAACTCTGTGCCACACAATGTCAGATCCTGGACGTGATCCGCGAAATACTATCCTTGATGGGCAGCCACTCCCCAACGACCAAAAGGGCTTCGGCGACGACGACGGCGGTAGAGAAGGCGGCAGCAACGCGCACGATGACCCGAACGACTACGGGATCCATGACCCCAAGAAGGGCTACACGACGCACCCCAGCGCCGGGAAGCTGTTCAAGTGGGTGCCGATCCTCAAGCGGATTCCCATGTTCGGCAAGGCGACGGACGCCTATGGACCGAAGCTGACCATCTCCCTCGGCGCCACGAACGCGCTCGTGAAGGGCGCGGCCGGCTACATCATCTACAACTCGATGCAGGCCCTCTTCAGCCAGCGCTACAGTGTGGATGGCATGCGCTTTAACCGTCTCAGCAGCATGTACACGATGGGCTGGTCGCTGCAGTGCCTCATCGCAGCCATCTCCGATCTCTTCCCGCTCTTCTCCTACTCCAAGCGGTGGTACTGTCTCATGTCGACACTCTTCGGCGGCTGCTTCGCGCTCGGCTACGGCCTGATGCCGGCCAAGTCCTCGTCCGCGAACGCGGCGGGTGCCTTTCTCTTCCTCACCTGTCTGGGCAAGGCCAACCTGGACATTCTGCTGCAGGGTCTGTACAGCCGCGAGATCCGCAAGGCGCCCAAGGCGGGCCCCGACCTGATCAGCTGGGTGTGGTGGACCATCTTCCTCGGCGACTTCATCACCCTCATCCAGGGCCCGCTCAACGATGCGGGGAAGCCGCAGGTGGGTATCATCATCTCGGCCGTCTTCCAGATCGTCCCGTCCATCTTCAGCATCCTCAACTGGTACGGCGAGCGGCCGAACAAGGTGAACCGCGTCGAGGACGCGCAGCGCAACTACGAGGAGCAGTTCGTGCGCGAGGAGCTGGTGCCCGCCTTCGAGGAGGCGATCTATGCGATCCGCAACGGACACGCGCGGCCCCACCACGTGGCGCCGGTGCGGTACATTGGGAAGAACGAGCCGATGGTGGATGGGGTGTACGAGGCGGACCAGGCGCCGGCGGAGGGCCGCGCGCTGGTGTACCGCGAGCCGGAGATTGTCACGCTCCTTGGCGGCGCTGCGGAGTTCAACGTCTTTGTCGGCCGCGAGAACTGGCGCATCCTTATCTTCTGCGGCGTCGTGACAGCCGCCGTGCTGACGCTCGCCATCGTGACGCTGCTCGGCACGACGCACCAGCTGCTGTGGACCTCGATTGCCGTGCTCGGCACGATCGTGATCGGCGCCTACATGGCGCTGCCGCTCGCCATCGCGAACGCGGCCATCATGCTCTACTCCGTGTACGCCTTCTACTTCAACATCTCGGGCGCTCTCGACTACTTCTACGTCGCGACGCCGGACTGCTTGCCGGACGGCCCGCACTTTTCGTATACCTTCTACAACACGGTCGGCTCGCTGCTCTCCTACTGCGCCGGCATCGTTGCCTGCATGCTCTTCTCGCCCATCTTCGCGCGGCGGCGCTACCAGGTGACGTTCATCGTGACGACCATCATGCAGGTCCTCGCCTCGCTCTTCGATCTCATGGTCACGGAGCGCTGGAACGCGCGTATCGGCATCCCTGACCACGCCACGTACCTGTGCGGCTACAGCATCATCTATCAGTTTGTGCACGTGATGGCCTTCATGCCGGCGGAGGTGCTCAACTCGCGGCTCGTGCCGCGCGGCTGCGAGGCGATGGTGTTCTCCATCATCTCCGCCTTCGGCAGCATCGGCGACACCATGTCGTACACCTTCGGCTCCGTGCTGATGGAGTTCCGCTTCCCTGTCACGACGGAAGTCCCGTGCGACTACTCCAACACGCGGTACCTCATCATCATCAGCCACCTCTGCATGCCACTGATGATCATCCCGCTGTCCTTCCTGCTGCTGCCGCACTGCCGCATCTGCGATAAGCTGGACATGTATGGCAAGCCCGTGAAGCATGCCAAGCGGGCGCAGGCGGCGCCGGAGCCGCCCGCGCAGTACACTGGCTACAACGAGGAGGAGCGCGGGCGTGGACAGTACTACGATGCAGGCGTGCCCAACAACGGCGGCGTCGGGGGGTACGCCGCACCGAACGTGCGCTACGGCGAATAAAAGGTTAAAAAATAAAAACTGAAAAAGAATCCCACGAACAGTGATGACCAACGTAGTGAACACCTTTCAATTATACATTAAGTGTACTTATGCAAAGGTGTTCAACTGGAAATGTAAACCAAAAACAAACAATAAAAAAAAAAGGAGAACGAAGAAATGGTAAAGAATGAAGATACGTGTTGTTTTTTTTTTAATTTGCGTGTGCTGTTTCTTCTTCTCGGTCTTTCGTTTTTTTTCTTTCTTTTTCCTTGTTTTTCTTCTCTTTTCATGTTTTCTTTTCTTGTTGACCCCTACTCTTACACTTCCACTGTTTACAAAAAAAAAAAAATGACTTTAAAATCTTCATTAACTGGATTGAAACTGGACAGAGAATGGCTTAATAATAATAATAATAATAATAGTATATATATATATGTACGAAAGTATGTATTCTTTCTTTTTCCTTTGCTATCAAAACCTGAGAAATAAAGGTCTTTTCTTTTATTTCCCTTCTTCTTTTTTTTATTTTATTTTTTTAATTTCGTTCTCCTCTGTATTTTCGAAAGCACTTCCTCCTTGAAACACTGTTCATGTTGTTTAGTTCAGAAATAAATAAACACTAATGAGTGCGTCTAAGTAGCGCGCACAATAATACCATATACGTGCCACCGCCACTCTCACCGTAACTCAATGATGCTTCTTTGTTTTTTTTTCTTGTTTTTCAATATTAACAGTATAATAATAATAAATAAGTATACATAAAACCATAAGTTTCGAAAGAAACAGTAAAAGAAAAGTTAAAACAAAAGTAAACGACACCTAGTAACACTACATCAGCAATCTCCACGCTTCATGCGCTCGTTGGTGGGACTCATGGTTCTATTCTTATTACAGCAGCATTCCTATTCGCTTGTTTGCGTCTTCACTTTCTCCACTGCGCCGCGCTCGGCAAGAGGACGGCTTCCCCTGTAAAAACAGTAACAATGGAATCCTTTCGTCTCCCCCTCCCCTTCTCTCTCGCCTTTTTCTCTTTTGCTTCGTTTTTTTCACTCCAACAAGGGGAAAAAAGTGTGACAAAGGTGGGGTTCGAACCCACGCCCCTGAAGACCAGAGCCTAAATCTGGCGCCTTAGACCACTCGGCCACTTTGCCTCTTCGTTTTTCCCCCTTTTGCCGAACCTCACCGCTCGCCTCGCCCTAACGGCAGGCTGACAGCGGCAACGGTCGGGGGATTTTGTTGAACACAATAAAATGAAGTAACCGTGGTCCTTTGCAGCCTACCAGCCGTTGCGCCGCCCGGCGCGCGGGGCGGCAAAAAGAGACGCCCGCGCCGCCGACGACGACGGCCAACCCCGCTGGAAGGGGGCGAAAACACGATGTCAATATACCCAAGTGGTTACGGGGTTTGACTTGAAATCAAATGCGATCTCGCGCGCAGGTTCGAACCCTGCTGTTGACGACTTTTTTTTGACGTCGCTCGCTACATAGGGAGGAAGGGAGCGACAAAAAGTGCTCCCCACAGGGGTCGAACCTGTGACCTTGGGCTTATTAGACCCACGCTCTAACCGACTGAGCTAGGAGAGCTTCAAATGCTAGCGCCGCCGTATGCATGCGAAACAACAGCGGAGGCCCTCAAAAAAACTTTGCGACTGGTGAGGCTCGAACTCACGACCTTGGGATTATGAAACCCACGCGCTGCCGACTGCGCCACACTCGCTTCGACGTTGGGCGCCGATCGATGGATGGAGGACTCGAGGGACCCGGGGG
>AUXH01000514.1:0-13876 GCA_000482145.1 Strigomonas culicis | reverse complement strand
CCTCCGGCGCCGTCGGCGGGCACACGGAGCTCCGCGCGCTCGGGCCGGCGAAGCTGCTCACGCTGTCGCGCGCGCTGGGCCCGCCCTCGCTCGGGCGGCGGTGCGCGCTCGGCCGCGCGCGGTCCGCCGGCGGGCCCGGGTGCGGGAAGTCCGTGGCCGCGATGTGCATGCAGAAACGCACGGCCGGCGCCGGCGGCGGCGCCGGCGGCGGCTGGCGCACCTCCGCGTCGGTGAGCGACTGGAGGACGAGCGGCGCGCCGTCGCCGCCGCTGCGCAGGACGAGGTGCAGGCCGAGCTGCCCGGCCAGCAGCGCCGCTGTCTTGAGCGACCGCACCTCCACCGCCTTGCCGGGGAGCGCCACGAAGGGCGGCCGCGGCTCCGCCGGCGCGACGGACGGCGACGGCGGCACCGCATCGCTCGCGGCCGCATCCGCGGCGCCCGCCTCGGTATTGTAGTAGCGGAAGAAGAAGAAGTTGTGGGGGTAGGAGGACACGACGACCTGGCTCGCCTCCTGCTGCGCCGCGCTCGGGCGGCCGCCGTCCACCGCCAGCGCGGCGGCCGCCGGGTCCAGCTCCGTACGCAGCCCGTCCTGCTCCATGCAGCACAGCTCCAGCCGCGCCTCCAGCGGGTACACGACGCAGCGCTGCGCGGACGGCGGCAGCGACGCCACGAGGCCGACCATCCGCTTCGCGTCCCCGCAGAGCTCGAAGTGGTACAGGTCGCGGTGTGTGTCGACCTGCAGCGGCACGTCGTCCGTCTGCCGCAGGTGGTACGTCTTGACCGTGCCGTTGTGGTACACAAACTGCCACCGCGTCCGGTCGGGGCCGCCCGCGTCGCCGTCCGCGTCGCCCTCGGCCGCGCCGCCGCCGCGCTCGCGGTGCAGAAGGCGGACGCTGTCGATCTCCCTGATGCTCGTGCTCTGCCGCAGGACGGTTGCGAGGAGGGCGCGCGACGGGAAGGCGAGGTAGAGCTCGCCGCCTGCCTGCCGGCCGGGCTCGGCCTCACCGCTGCCGTCCGCGCCGCACTCGGGCGGCACGTAGGCGAACTGCTGGAAGTCATCCCGGCTGCTGGACGCGACGAAGTGCGTGGAGCGGCTCGCGTTCACGGCGCTGACGTCGAGGCTGTCCGCGTGAGCCACGAAGAATACGACGTCGCCGACCTTGGAGGCGCTCGACACGAGGTGCATGAACGCCCGCAAAAAGTTATTCGCAATGACTAACTGAAGGGACATACTCTCTACAGGGCGTCTGCGGATCGTTCCTTCTCTCTCTGTGGAGAAGCGAATCTATGAGAAAAGCAAATCTATGCTTTATACTGTGATGTTATAGTAATAATAATGATAATAGTAATAATAATAATTGTGAGTGTGAAGAGAAGAAAACACACTGTGGATAATAGTCGAACAGAAATAACCGCAGCAGTGAGAAACACTGAACAGCTCATGATAAGAGAAGAAAGCGAAGAGAGGAGAAAATGTATTCCGTAAATCAAGCAGGTGCGGCATACATACCAACACGTTGAAAAGAGGTTTGTTATCCCTTTGCATTCCTCTGTATAGCTTTGGTGTTTCTAAAAGTGGATGACATCTGTAAGATCTTTTTTTTTTATTGTGCTAATGGTGCTAAGTTTTTTTTTTGTGTAAGTGAAGAAAAAAAAACACTATTTGATATGACTTCACCACAAAGTGGCCTCGCCATGTATATTTCTTTTAAGTATATATTTTTATTTTTTTCTTGTAAGCTTTTTTTTTTTGGGTGTGTATGTGTATGAACTTTTACTTCGTTTTGTTTTCCTAAGTTTTAAGAATATGTAAGTACCAGAATAAATTAGGTAAGAGACTTTAAAACGAGATGCTGCTTTATTCCTATAGTTGCTACTCGTGTGAGAAAAAAAAAAGAGAAAAAATGGCTAATCAAAAATAATAATGATACGATCAAAAATCAAAAATACAACTCGTACACGTATTATGATGTACAAGTACACACCAACCACACACACTAAGGGCAGCCTATGTTTGCAGCCACTGCAAGACGAACACGAAGAAGAAAAAAAGGTGGGATAGGCGAGAGAGAGAGAAAGAGTTAACACAACTAGAAAGCCATAATACGAAAGTGTTTCTTCTCTTCCTTTGCCACGTTCTTCTCTCACTCTCGATTTTCCTCACTTTTTTTTTTTAGTTCTGGATAGGGGGCAGCTCGATCGCGGGGCCCACGCGCGGGGTGACGGGTGAAGACAGGCGCTTCACCTCCTTCGAGGCGAGACCCGGGTTGAGGAACTTGGGGCAGGTGACGCTGCAGTTGAAGATGTTGTGGCACATGTTCACCAGCGAGCCGTGCTCGAACATCTTCACGCGGCTGTCGAAGTCGCGGTCGAGCGGCTCGACGAGCCAGCGGTAGGACTGCAGCAGCACGGCGGGGCCCAGGAAGTGCTCGCGGTTCCACCAGTACTGCGGGCAGCTGCCCGTGCAGCTGGCGCACAGCACGCACTCGTAGAGCCCCTCCAGCCGCAGGCGGTTCGTCGTGTCCACCTTCTCCTTGAGGTACCAGCGGTTCGTCGCGTAGCCGAGGTAGCTGGGCTTCTGTGTCGCGAGGAGGAACGCGGTCTTGCTGTTGTCCTTCGCCGTGTAGAGGATGGGCGACTTGGGCGAGGAGTTCTTCATGAGGCGGCGGTAGAGGTACAGCGGACTAGTGAAGTTGGGGACTTGCCCGGGGAGGGGGGCGGCGGGCATGGCGGCAGTGGGGTGTTTTTTTTCTTCTTTTTTTTAAAAGATATAAGGTCTAGTCCGACATAGGCAAGGGAAGAGAGAGAGAGTGTGTGTGTGGTACGTGACAAACCAGTAAGCACACAACACAGACCGTGCACCACCGAGGTGTACAGCGCAAAGGCCGTGTGAGCAGGTATCACGTCAACGAGACGCGTTTCTTTTGTTACCATTTGAAAATGAAAATGAAAAATGAAACAGAAAACCATATAAACAAAGAAGAAGAAAAAAAGGTGCCCCTGGCTAGGGATCCCTTCTTCTCGCTCGTCGCTTACCAGTTCCAGCGGTGGGGCGCGTCACCCGGCTTCACGGTGAAGACGGAGCGGAGGTAGCCGAGCTTCTCCTTGCCCTGGGCATCCTTCTTGATGGCGGCAATGAGGGCGGCGTCCACCTTCTTCTGCAGCTGCGCGCGGGCGTCCGACACGACGGCCTTCTTCGTGGCCTTCGCGGTCTTCTTGGCGGACTTCTCGGCCTTCTTCTTCTCCTTGTCGCCCATGAAGTGGCCCTCGCTCTTGACCGGCTTCTCCGCCTTGGGGCGCGCGAACACCTCCGGCTTGATGTCGGACGTGTCGACGCCGCTGATGTCCACCTTCGTGCTTGTCGCGATGATGTAGCGCGAGTCGATGCGGCGGATCGGGACGCCGTTGACCTTCATGGGGCCAGAGATGACGAGGGGGCCGTTGTGGGGCAGCTGCTTCAGAATGACCGCGCGGCGGCCACGGAAGCGGCCGGCGAGGATGATGGCGACGGTGCCGGGAGAGCAGCTCTTGCGGAGCGTGGAATACTCGGGGCTCTTGCGGCTCACCTTCTTCGCCACCTTCTTGTTGGCGTGCTTGCCCTTGACAACCTTCTTGGTGGCAACCATTTTTCTCCTTTATCTTTGTATAGTTCTTGTGTGTGGATGTATGTGTGAGAGAGAGAGAGAGAGAGGGGGGGGGAGAGATGTTCACGTTGCCGTCACAACAGACCTAGAAACAGCTAAACGCAAAAACACTACGAAAGAGACGCAGCACCTACGTGTGTATGTACGAGTGTGAGCAACACATTGTACCACAGAGAAAGCATCATTTTTGTCGTTTTCTTTATATATTTGTCGTTTTATAAATAATGGATAATTATTATGTTTTTTTTTCTTTTTCTTGCGGCATTCCTCTTGCTTGTTTCCATAAAAGATGGTAGGTTTTCATGAGTAGTGGAGCTCTTCAACTGGAAAAAAAAAAGGAAGGAGCAAAATAATAAATCAACAAAAAAAGTAATAAAATGGTCAAAATAATAATAAAAAAGAAGGTAACAAAAAAACGTGGCGTGTTTAATATAGTAGTATATTTTGGACGACGGGATGACAGGTGGTTTGTATGTGTATATATAAACGTGCATATATATCCTGTGACTATTCATACTTTTTTGTTTCTATTTTTCTTTACTGGTTTTATTCACTCTAGAGACAAGACACGTTCCTTTGGATAAAGGTATGTTGACGTCATCTCAGGAAAAAAAAAAAAGCAAACGAAAAAAAGAAGAAGTAGAATAGCATTATGAAATAAAGTAAAAAAAAAGTTTTTCATATGCGTTTTGAGACAAGCTCTTTTGCGGTCCCTCGCGTTATCTTTTTTTTTTTAAACATCTACCTATTCCTTTACTTCTTGCTTTTTTTCTTCTTCTCCCTTTTTGTATTTGTCTCTCTCTTTTTTTTAGTGTTGGGTAATGAGGACAATCACACAAACACAAACACACAAAGATCGAGAAAAGGGAAAAAAAAGCAAGAATATGGAGCGGGGCCTACAAAAAAAAAAAAAAAACAGAAAAACAAAAAGGAAATCAATATTTGACTTTGCACGTTTTAGTATAATGGCTTTGAAGTAAGAAGAGCGTACTTCAGAATGCATTCGCTTTTATTTCAGTGAAGAATACAACTGAGACTTTTTCTTTTCTGAAGGGAACCATACACAGATTTGTTGCTGTACATTTTCACTTTTCTTCTGTCGCTTAGACGTTAGAGGTATGATCATCCAGTCAATTCTAGAATGTGTTTTTTGCATTATTGCATTATTCGTTTGTTGTAATTCATCCATTTCCTCTGAAAAAAAAAAACGTTTTCATGACGTGTGCGCTCCTTTTACTAATATTTTAAAAACAAAAAGTGAATAAAAAAGACCGTTTTTTCTTTTTCCAACAACAACAAAACAATTTAAACTCACGCACGTGTATATAAGTATCTGTATGAGGGAGGGAGGAGAGGGGGATGGTACACACCCGTCTTTACTTGCCCTCCAGCTTCTTGGCATTGAGCATGTCGTTGTGCACGTTGTTCATGTACTTGAAGAAGTCGAACTCGTTGCTGTGCATGCCGGTCGCGTACACGTAGCGGGACGCGAGGTACATGGCGCAGATGGCGTGCTGGTAGCTCACCGGGACGCGCTGCATGATGGCGTCGATGTCGACCTTCTCCAGCATCGTCTTAGGCGTGTAGAGCTTCAGGATGTAGCGCACGAGGTCCTTGTTCTCGAAGAGGTCGCTGTTCAGCATGTTTGCGCGCATCTGCACGTTCTTGCTGCTGAGCGCGTCGGCGATGAGGGTGCGCGGCATGGACGGGTTGCGCAGCGACTCGCTCCAGATGGCCTCGAACTCGAGACGCGCGTTCTCTTCGATGCGGTCGAGGATTTCCTGCACATACTTCTTGTAAAACTCCGGCGCGGTCTGCATTGTCTGCGCGGACATGTACTTGACGTGCTCCTCGTCGGAGAGCGCGAGGCCGGCGTAGACCTCCAGCGAGGAGGACGTGACGCCGCCCTTGTTCGCGGATGCGTCCTTGATGAGCACGACGCCGCAGCGCTCCAGCGCGAGGCGGGCGTCCTGCGTGATGAAGAGGTTCGCGCCCTCGACGATGATCTTGAACTTGAGCTGGTCGGGGCTGATGTTCGCGAACTTACCGGCAAGCATGCTCTCGCCGTCCGCGTCGGGGACCTTCAGGAAGCGGCCGACGTTGTTGAGCGTCACGCTACGCGGGCGGCCGCCGCAGGGCACGAAGACGTCCGCGTCACTGTACTTGAGAAAGTGGAACTCGTCGCGCAGACGGCTGCCGTCCTCTACGACGGTGCCGTCCGGCAGCGTGACGTTCTTATCCTCCGTCAGCACGAGGAAGCCGTCCTTGGAGAGCTTCGAGCGGTCGAAGTGGCAGAGCGTCAGCCGCTCGGTCGCGAGGCGCGCGAGCTCGGCGCGGTCGAGACCGTTGGGGTCGTGTAGCGAGGCGGAGATATCGACCATGCCGATCATCACCTCCTTACTGACGAGCACCTCGTTGGAGCCGAGGTCGCCGTCGGGGCCGCCCGTCTGGAACTTGCGCATCGACTCCTCCTTCAGCCCGAGCTTCTCGTAGATGCCCTTCACGTAGGTGCGCACGCTGTGCGTCGTCATGCCGAACTCGTCGTGCGGGATGCCGCCGAGGACGGAGTCCTTGCCGGTGGTGAAGGACTTCCACGCGGAATAGCCGCGGTCCTTGCTGTAGAGCGCGCCGGCGGCCGGCATGTTGCCCGCGGTGTTTTCGTCGGGGCCCAGGAAGAGGATCTCCTCCTTCTTGTAGTTGTCCTTGATGCCCTTCTCGCCGGGGAGCATGCAGTCCAGCAGGCCATCCACGTACTGCAGGAAGAGCCGGCCGCAGAGCGTCGGGTTGAAGGCCTGCAGGTAGCGGCTCGAGACGAGGATCGTGCCCTTGCTGCCGCCCTCCGGAATGTCCTTGTTCTTCAGCAGCTGCGTGTGGGCGAGGTTGTAGTTCTCCTGGAAGACGGAGCGCTTGTTCTTGCGGTAGCTGTTCTCCTTGGAGATGATCATGCGCACGCCGCCGCGCGCGATGTCGGTGAAGCGGATGTGGAAGCCGCGCCACTGGCCGCCGGCGAGGAGGAACACGCCGTGCGGCACGGCGGGGTACTCGAGCTCCGCGAGGAACGCGGGGTCGAGGCGGAAGCACAGCGCCGCCTTGTCGGCCTTGAAGAAGTTGTGCTTCAGGATGACCTCGTTGAACTTGAGGAAGCTCTTGAAGATGGCGAAGTCCAGCGGCGAGCGCTCGTCGTCGTTCAGCCGGCGCTGGATCGTCTTGATTATCTCCGCGCGGCGCTCGGGCGTGCTGCCGTTCTTGAAGTCCTCGTAGATGGCCTTGGCGAACTCGGGGTACATGGCGATGAGCGACCCGGTGTAGCGCTCGGACATCATCTCTTGGCTCAGCGACTGGCGCAGGTTGTTCAGGCGGTTGACCCCGTTGGGCTCCCGCTGCACAATCGCGCGGAGGTGGCTGTAGTCGTCGTCCGCCGGCGCCGGCGTGAAGTACATGGAGAAGATGAGCGCCGCGTCGATGAAGACGGTCTCCTCGCAGGTCAGCTTGCTCTCCTCGTGCAGCCGCGTGATGGCGTTGTACGGGCGGTTCGGCAGCAGCCCGACGAGCGAGGCGCGCTCCTCGATCTCGGCGACGGTGGCGCCGCTGAGCGTGAAGCTGTACATCTGCACGCCGTTGGAGAAGGTGTAGCAGTGGCTCGCGACCACCTCGACGCCCTCCTTCTCTTGGAAGAGGGCGAGGAGGGAGGCGATGTAGTTCGTGCGCTCGACGGTGGCGGCCATGGTGAAGTTCACGTTCCCTTCCTTCTCCTCCACGTTGTACGCAGGGAAGACGGATTTGCGCTGGCGCACCATGAGCCCCTCGTGGACGGCGCGGATGTTCGGCTGCACCGTCTTGAGGTAGCTCTCCGTGCCGAGCACGTCCAGGCTCGTCTCGCCGGCCGCCGGGGTCGGCTGCACGAACTTGTCGTGCCGCGCGGAGAAGATGGCGATCTGGCGGTTCGCGGTCAGGTACGAGCGGATGGTGCTGCCCTGGCCCTCCGGCAGCCGGTCCCAGGAGCTGAAGGCGGCGACGCGGCGCACCATGGCAAGCTTCTCGGCCGGCGTGTTGCGGCACAGGTAGAAGGCCTCGCCCTCCGTCTCGTGGATGTAGCGGAAGGTGTCGCCCAGCGCCTCGCGCGCCTCGGCGGTCAGGAGGCCCTGCACGTGGAGGGCGACGTCCTTGTCCTCGAAGTGCACACTGTAGCTCGTCTCCTTCAGCTCGTCGAGGTACTTGTTCACTCTGCTCTCGATGAAGCTGTGCTCAAAGAGACTCTTGGACTTGACCTCGTCGAGGATGGTGGAGCGGTTCAGGGAGCCGGCGGCACGGAGCTGTCCGGCGAGGGTCATGGCGACCGGGGCGGTGACGATGGAAGCAAAACGGCGCATGATTGTTTTGTTTTGAGGTGGTGAAAATAATTAGAGTTTTTTTTTGTGTGTTTTATTTTTGTTAAATATATTTAATTTCGGTAATTTGCGATATAAAAAAAAAGAAGAGAACTAAAAAGAGAAAGAAGAGCTTTTTAATGATAACGGAGGCTGAAAAAAACTGAGAGGATAAAAAAAAAAGAAGCGAGAACCATAAAGAGGGGATGTCATGTGATAATCATCGTCATAATAATAAACAGTAGATGAAGTACCGAGAGGTAGGTGTTTTTCTTTTTTTTTTCTATTAGCTATGTTCCTTTCACTTTGTGAACATGTGTTGATATATGTGTATGCCTATGCGCACAATCTTACACGTTCTTTCCTCACAATTAAGGTTTGAATTTAATACTAAGTTCGATTATGGAAAACCAAAAACAAAAAAGCGAAACTCACAAATCAATAATAGTAATGATAGCGTATTAAGGACACAAAAAACGGTGACGTTTGAGGTAACGGAAGCCATATGTGGGTACACACACAATCGCCTTTCACACAAATACACACTTCACATGTGTGGAGTTAAGCGTTGACCACACTTCCCTTATTTTACCCCCTTCTCTTTCTTTCTCTTTCTGTTTTTTTTTTTGTTTCTTCCTATGAAGTCCATTCATGGAGCCACAACTACTCGATAAAAGAACAGAAAAGAGCGCACACCTAAAGGGCGAAGGGATGAGAACCAATTAAATGAATAAACAGAATAAAAGCAAACATAAATGAATGTGGAAAGCGTATGGATCGAGAAAGACTTACGGGCGCCCCTCGCTCCTTCCCTCTCTCTCTACATCCCTCCTTTTTTTTTTTTGATAATTCTTGTGACAGGTGCGCTCGAGGGTTTACGACTTGCGATTGAGGACGAGGTTGAGCGCATTCTCGAGCGCCTCGCGCGCCGGCGACGAGTGCAGCCCCGACAACTCCTGGATGCCCAGTCGACAGTGCTCGTCGGCGCGGTGCATCGCCTCGGCGACGGCACCGGTGCGCTCAACCACCTCCATGCAGTACGCGGCGTCGCCCTCTACGCCGAAGCGGCGGCGCACCATCTCGTCCACCTTCGCGTCCTGCCGCGCGGCCAGCAGCACCGGCAGCGTCGCGATGCCCTCCTTCATGTCCGCGAGCTTAGGCTTGCCCAGCGTCTTCTCGTCGCCGGTGAGGTCGAGGCAGTCGTCGACGATCTGGAAGGCGACGCCGAGGTGGTGCCCAAAGTTGAAGGCCAGCAGCTCCTTCGCCTCACTCGCGGGGTCCGCGAGCACAGCCACCGACGCGAGCGAGTTGCTGATGAGCGACGCCGTCTTGCAGAAGCTCTTCTGCTCGTAGCGCTCGACGTCGAAGCAGCCGTCCATCTGCATCAGCTCGCCGGCGGTCAGCTCCTCGAGCGCGGTGGTCATGAGGATGACCACGCGCGGCACCTGGACCGTCGCGATGTAGAACGACGCGCGCGCGAGGAGGTAGTCCCCCGCCAGCACCGCGCGCTTGGCGTCGTACACCTGGTGCAGCGCGAGCCGGCCGCGGCGCGTGGTGCTGTTGTCTATCACGTCGTCGTGCACGAGCGACGCCGTGTGGATGAGCTCAGTCACCTCCGCGAGGCGCAGGAAGGGGTTGAGGGTCCCGGGCGTCACGTCGTCCAGCGACTGCAGCGGCTCCGCCATCCAGCGCGCGCTCAGCTCCGGCGCGACCATCGCGTGGGCCATCAGGGCGACCAGCGCCGGCCGCATGAGCTTGCCGCCCTCCGCCAGCACGTACTTGCCCGCGTGGTCCAGCACCTCGTTGTGGCGGTTCACGACGAGGTTGTGGATGTGCGTCTTGATCGCGTCGATTTCACGCTGCACCAGCGCGAACGGGCGGCCCTTGTCCGTGAGCACGCCGCTGCCCTGCGCGGCGGTTTTGGCTAGGCACGCCAGGCGCGGGGAGAGCTTGTACATCCAAGGCTAACGGTAAAACTACAACGGAGGCAACACTAAGAAAAGAACTGCAGGAGAGGGAAACAAGCACCTAACAAATATATTTGTATTACTAAATGGAGTGTTGGTGTGTGAGAAAGAGAGAGAGAAAAGTGGGAGAGGGAAAAAAAAATGTACTTCTCAACTCATCATTATGTAATTGGGCACTTATGATAGCCAATGTCGCTCCCTTACGCTAACCGGGACACCTACATGGAACCATTTACCTTTTTTTCTCTTTAATGTGCTTATATATATATATATACAATACAACTATGTGTGCCTTTCCTCTCTCCTGTTCTCCATCTACAAGTGCCTCTTCTTCTTCAGCAAGGAGGCCATCTGCTTCGTATCCTCTGCGTCGCTGTCCTCCTCCTCCTCCTCCTCCTGGCTGCTGGCGTCCTGCTCGCGCAGCCGTATGCCGTTCTGCGTGGGCGGCTGGTCGTCCCCCTGTGCCGCCCGCGCGGCGAGCGCGTCCATCTCACGGCGGATGCCCTCGTTGCTGATGACGGCGCTTGCGAAGACCCCGCCGCGCGCGTAGCGCCTGTTCGCGCGCTCGTCCTCGAACTCGTCCGCGTAGAGGCTGGTGGGCCGGTCGCCGCCGGCGCCGGTGCCGCCGCCCGCCGCGGCGGTGTGCGTGCCGTCGGGGAGCTGCACGGCGACCTCCGCGCTCTCGACCGTGCGCAGCAGCTGCTCGTCCGCCTCGAGGTCCTCCACCGTGATGTTCAGCCGCGCCGCCGCGCGCTCCAGCAGCCGCTGGCGCCTGCGCTCCTGCCGCTCGCGCTCGTGCAGGTCGCGCTCGAGCTTCACGCGCTGCAGCCGCGCCTCGCGCGTCTCGTGGCGCCGGTCCGCGTTGCGCTGGCGCGCGGCGTTCTGCTCCAGCAGCTGCTTCGCGCGCTCGGCCTCGGCGAGCTCCGCCTTGGCCTGCTCGCGCTCCTGCTCCTCCGCGGTCGCCTTGTTCTTCACCTCCATCTCGTCGGCGACGGTGCGGGCCGCCTGCCGCATCGCCGTCGCGAGCGCGATGACGGACTCGCCGATCGCGTCCGGCACCTCGTCGACGTGCCCCTGCGCGAGCCGCTGCTCGACCGACACCACCAGCTTCTTCTTGTTGTGCCAGTCGCTCACGCAGAAGGGCACCGACACGTTCTCCGCCTTCGCCGCCGTCGCGCCGGCGCCGCCCGCCGGCTGCTGCGCGCCGCCTTGGTCCACCACAAGGTCGAACGCGGTGACCTTCTTCTTGGTGGGGGAGCGGATGACGCCATCCGTCTCGCTGCCGCCGGCCACGGCCGCGGTCGGCAGCGCCAGGGCGAGCGCCGCCTTCGCGCGCTGCCGCTCCGTGTCGTGGCGCGTGACGTGCTTCCCGCTAAAGTTGATGTCCTTCTCGGACGTCTTGACCACGCGCCCGGCGAGGGTCGCCTCCAGCGCCTGCCGCGTGCGGGCGGCAGTCTCGTCGGCCGCCAGCGCCGGGGCCGCGGCCACGACCAGCGCCGCGCTCGCGACGGGCGGCGGCGCCGCCGGGGCCGCGGCGCGACGGCCGTGCATCGCCTCCACCACGCTGGGCGGCAGCGGCTGCCTGCCTAAGTTCAGGGGGTACTGGGCATACGGCAGCTCTGCGAAGGCGCCGCCATCGTAGTAGTTGACCTTGTCCGCTGGGTGGGCCATGGAAATGGCACACAGTGAATGACGAGTAGAGCCAACCGCACAGTGAGCAAGAGATGCTATTCGTCTTTTCACACTGTGAAAGGAGCAGAAAAAATAATAAACAAGGACTTGTGGTCAAGAGGGGCGATAGGAGAGAGAGAAAAGTGCTGTTCATGTGCAGGGAGAACTGCACGCATACGCAACGAAGGAGGGCTTCCACCGTGCATCACATACATGTACACACACAAACCAAGGTAGAGAAAGGGCGATTCAGAAGTAATTTGAAAAGAGATCCAAAGAAAGATATTTGTTTTCCTTTTTTTCTTCCTAAATAGTAAGTAAAAAAAGCCATGAGCACACCACAGAGTATCCACCACCGGCTACCGTGTGGCGCGACACAGAGTATAGCTATCACTTTACGTTGTGTAGTTATGTAGTATTGTTATTGGTGGGGTTTCTTACTTACTTGCTTTCAACCAGTGATGGAGTCTCGCATTCCATCGTTTCTAGTTTGTCAAGAGAATTTAGTTGTTTCTCACTACATCTTAGAGATATATAATAATCGCCTTTTATGGCTCCTATATTTCATAAAAAAAAAAGAAAAAAGGGATTTAAAACCCTATCACTACATGGTTCGATTCCTGTGCTTTTCCTCAGAAAAGCCAACGAGCTGACAAGCGCGCAGCTCTGGGGAAACGAAGCTCCACCTCGCAGTTACTGCTATGGTGGTGACGAGCATAAAACAAAAGTGAAAAAAAAAACGATTATATATTTGGAGTTGGCATACTCATAAACAAAAAAGAATGACGAAAAGAGAAATAACACTCACTAGACCAGAGAAAGAATCCTCAATCATACTCTCAGTGTTCTAGGATAAAGAAAGAAAAGAACGAAACGCATCAGTATATAAAGCCCCTACACATGCCGACGCAACAAGAGCGAGGCGAGCCACTGGGGGCCGCAAGCTCACACACAACCTCCCACGCGCGCAGAGCTCCTTGAGCGCCTAGGGCAGACGGCGTCGTGCAGCACGTCGCTGGAAGTCGTCGGCTACGCGGCGGCGAGACCGGCGAGGACCGCCGCAGCCACCACGGCCGCCAGCGCGCAGCTCAGAGGGGTCCCCGCCGCGTTGCGGCTACTGCAGCTGTTCGCGACACTGCAATCGGCCCGCGCGACCGCCATGTCCTCCACCGCGTTGTGCAGCGCAGGCACCGTCTTCCAGCTGTCCGGCTCGCAGCCGCAGAAGCGGTTGCCCTCTAGCCACAGGAACGTCAAGGAGGTCATCGCGGACCACGCCGCCGGCAGCGACCCGGTCAGCGCGTTCCACCCCAAATTCAACGTCGTCAAGGAGGACAAATGAGCCCACTCTGCCGGCAGCGTGCCGGTCAGCGTGTTGCCGTTCAAGATCAGACTCGTCAACGAGTACAGTTGCGCCCATGCCACCGGCAGCGTGCCTGTCAATTCGTTATTGTACAACATGAGGGACTGCAAAGACGACAGGTTGCCCCATGTTGCAGGCAGTGTACCGACCAGACCACTGTACATCGACAACGTATGAAGCATAGACAGACGCGACCAGCTCGCCGGCAGCGTCAGCCTACGGCCCTCTGGCACCTGCAAAACCATCAATGCCACTGCCACGTCGTCGCCCGTCACCTCCGGCCAGCTGCTGGTCGTCGCCGCCGTCCAATTCATAACACTGATAATGAGCCTCTCATTATTATCGCAATACACGTGGACGAGAGGCGCGTTCGCCCATGTCCAGTTGCAGTAGTTATCCTAGTTCGACGACGTCGTAGCGAGATAGTCGGGGAAGACGGCCTGCAGGCCGTGCAGGAAGGCGACCGTCTCCCTCACCTTGTCGGCGGCGCAGTGCGTGCACAGCACCGCCACCAGCACGGCCAGCACCACCAGGGCGCGGCGGGCAGTCACGCGGGAGGCCATCGCGAGGGACGCAGAGGGAATGGGGAGAGAGAAAGAAAGAAGAATAATATCGATTGTTGAAAGAGAAAAGGATCGCTGAGAGAGGTCACTTCACTGAGCGAGAGAGAGATAGAGAGAGGAAAGGGAAGCGAGAGAAGTACAGTGCATGGGCAGGGAGCACTCTTGAGTATATACGAGCAGCTGAACAGCATAAGAGCTATGCGCTGCGCCGCGCCCCACGGCAGTCAATGTTGTACACGCTCAGTGGTGTGCAGATCGTTTTTCCTATTTTCAGTGTTTTAGGAAACTTAGAAAAAAAAAACAT
>AUXH01000513.1:0-13950 GCA_000482145.1 Strigomonas culicis | reverse complement strand
CATACATATATATATATATATATATATATATATATATATGTAAACACAACAAGTGCGCGGGCCCTTGCCCTGCGCCGCCGCCTCCCTCGCAATGCTACGCGGCAAGGAGGAACTCGCGAAGGAGGCGCAGCGCCTCCCCCCGGTGCGACACCTCCGCCTTCTCCTCGATCGTCAATTCCGCGTAGGTGCGCGCGTACGGCGCCGCCCCGCTGCCCGGCTGCCGCTCGGGCGCGAAGATGCCATCCCAGCCGAAGCCCTTGTCGCCGCGCGCCGCGTCGACGAGCGTGCCGGGGCAGCGGCCCGCGAACTGCCGCGACGGCGCCCCGCCCGCGCCGTGCGCGTGTAGAGTGAGGACGCTGACGGCCGTCGCGCGGCGGTGCGCCGGCGGCTCGCCGGGCGCGCGCACCTCGTCGGCGGCGCGGAAGCCCTCCGTCATCTGGACGAGGCCCGCGCAGCCGAGCTGGTCCAGGAACCACTTCACGTAGATGCCGGGCAGGCCGTTGAGCGCGCCGAACTCGAGCGACGTGTCGTCCACCAGCACGGCCCACGGCTTCCCGCGCACGGCGGCGGCCACGTCGGCCAGCGCAGGGTCGGGCGACGCGCCGTCCTCGCCGAGCCGGTGGCGCACGAGGCGGTAGGCCTCCGCGGCCTTGAGTCGGCTGACCTCCTCCACGCCGGAGGCCTGCAGCTCCGGTAGGTCCACCGGCACGGCATACAGGGTGGCCAGCGACGCCAGGTACTGCTGCAGCTCCCACTGCTTCCCCTTGTTACCTGTGACAAGAATGATGATGGGCTTCGATGCGCTCTCCATCCTCTGCTTTTTCTTGCGGAAGAAACAATCGGTTCACTGGTGAGTGTACCGCTGTAATAGAGCGCGAGGGAATCGTGGAATTGCAATCACTCTCCTAATACGCATTTGTGTGTGTGTGTGTGTGTGTGCGCGCGCGATGCGTGGTAATGTTGCAGACAGAGGGAAGCGAGAGACAGACAGAATACAAGGCAGCACGCAGGGAAGAGGCAACCGCCTCATCAAAAGCAATACGAGAGACAGAGGATGCGATTATAAAAAGGAAATCCAAAACTCTTTAATAGAAAATACCACGTTTCGTTTTCTATCAAGTCGTGATCTGGTTTTAGAGCGTCAATGTCAAAGTGTGAATAGAAACAAGTCAATCGAAAGAAGAAGGTCGGGGTGCTAATTCATTTTAGGTGCATCCAGCTTCGCGTACACGTGGGAAGCATCCACAGGCGTCTCCGGCTCCGCCATGAGCTGATCGCACACCACAGCCAGGGTGGGGTACTTGGCCTTCAGCGCCGTCGCGAGCGGCCTGTGGCTGGCATGGGCGGTGCGCAGCGCCTCCACGAGGCGACGCGCATCCGGCTCCGCGAAGGCCTCTGCGAGAGCGGTGCACCGCCGCCCGCACACGTCCACGAACGACTGCACCGCCGCCGTCCTGTGGTGGTGCCGGTCGCCCTTGCCGCCGCCGCCGCCGGGCCGCGCCGGCTTGGCAAGGTGCACCGTGCCCTCCTGCGCCAGGGCCTGCGCGAAGCAGTGCGCGAGCAGCGACCACTCGAGCGGGGTGAAGAGCTCCTCCAGCGTGACGACGCGCGGCACGAGCTCGAGGAACACCTTGTCGTACCGCATCCCGGTCTTGGCGTACGCCAGCCAGAGGTGCACGAGCGTCGACGGCGCGAGCTCGCCGCGGAGCTGGATGGCGCGGTCGGCCAGCCGCGCAAAGAGGGCGTAGTGCCACAGGCCGATATCCGCGTACGCCTTCGCGACGCGCACGACGTCGCCCGCATTGCCGTGCTGCGCCACGAAGCGCACGACGCTGATGGACTCGATGAAGAGCCGGTCGTTCTCCACCCGCAGCGCCGCGAAGGCGGAGAGGATGAACGCGAGCGAGACGGACGACAGTGCCTCCTTCTCCGCGAGGACGCGGTCCGCCACGACGCCGAGCAGCTCGCGGTCGCGCCGCTGCAGCGCCGCGTAGGCGTACGTGAGGTGCGCCACGTGCGGCCACGGCGCGGTCGGCACCAGCGCCAGCGCGCGCAGCGCAAGGCCGTCCACGAACTCGGCGAAGAAGGGCGGCAGCGGCTCCTCGCCCACTGCCGCGCTCGGCTCCGGGGACGGCAGCAGCGTGTAGCGCTTGTGCGCGCTCGGCGCGTGGTACACCTCCGCCCACGCGGCGAGCGCGTCGCACACCTCGGCCAGCAGCGGCGCGTCCAGCTGATCGCGCAGCGCCAGGACGCGCTGGGCGAGCGCGTGCAGCACGGCCTCTAGCTGCTGCAGCTCCGCCGCCTCCGCGGGGCCGCGCGGCGCCCGGCGCGCGGCGGGCGGGTCCGAAGGGGTCGCCGCGGCGAAGTACAGCGCCGGCAGGTCCATGTGCGTCAAGACGGAGAGCAGCAGGACGGTGTCGACCAGCGGGAGGCGCGCGAGCGTCTGCCGCGCGAGCAGCCCCGCGCACTGGCGCACGAAGGCGCTGGTGAAGGGCGCGTGTAGCAGGCCCATCCGTGTGCAGGCGAGTTGCGTCGTCACGTAGTCCTTCAGCAGCAGCGCCCCGCCGCGCACCGCGCACGGGAAGCCCGGCGGCCGGCTCAGTAAGAAGACCGTGTCGACCAGGAGCCGCAGCACCGGATAGTTCCAGATCATCTGCGCCGCGAAGGCGGACAGGAGGCGCACGTAGAGCTGCGGGTCACCGTACACCACCACTTCCTCCTCACCGCCCGCGCCTGCCGTGGGGCCCCCGGGCCGCACCAGCTGCTCTGCCCTCTCCTTAATGGGCGCCAGCTTGGTGAGGAGGAAGGTCGCGCTGTCCGCGAAGGGCGCCGTCATTTTGCACTCCAGACTCGCGAGGCCGCCGAGGATGTGCGCGAGGTGCTCGAGCGACAGCGGCTCGCCGCGCCTATCCAGCGCGGCGCTGCCGGCGTGCGGCTGCGCCGGCGCACCGGTGCGGTCCACCCGCGGACGGCCCGCCGCGGGCCGCTCCGCGAGCTCCCGCAACATGCGGAACACCTCTGTGCCCTCGATGATCTCCTGCAGCCGCAGCGCGACCGCCTCGCAGAGGGAGTCGTCCCGCACGTGGCTGCGGGCGTAGAGAAGCACCACCGCGACCAGCTGGCGCACGGACGCCTGCGCCACCCCGAGGCGGAGCGGCCCCGCCGCCTCCCGCAGGATGTGGCGGCCCACCACGTTCCGCGGCGCCGTGTTCGCCCCGATGGCCAACGCGAGGGCGTGGAGAAACAAGAAGATGTCGTGCACGTTCCAGTACCGGATCCCGTTCACAAGGTATTCCACGACCGTCTTCTGTTCTGCCTCGTCGAAGGTGGTGAGCAGCTGCAGAAAGTGCCGGTGGCAGAGCGGCAGCAGGCACACCGCAGAGAGCCGCTCGCCTTCACGCCCGTGCTTCATGTCGTACTGCACCTCCCGCGCATAGTAGGCCGCGGACACGCGTTGGGCAAGCCCTTCGTAGGCGTGGTCGAGCCCGTACGTCTTGACGAGATGGAAAAGGACGATGGGCGACAGCGTCGCGCCGCCATCCCCACGCTCCTCGCCACCGCCGCGGGAGGGCCCGGCGTTCGCGTAGGCCTCCAGGACCGTCTCGCCGTACGCCAGCACGGCAGCCGGCACGTACGCGCGGAGCCCCTCCGCTTCCGCCGGTGGCTGCGGCAAGTAACCTCCGGCCGCCGGGTGGCGATAGGCCCCCTCCAGGATGGAGCAGTTCTCGTCCAACAGCGCGGGGCGCTCGCCGCCCGCGTGCCTGGCGTGGTGGTGCGCCACAATGGTCTGCAGGACGGCGGCCGCTTGTTCAGCGAGGCTGTTCGCACCCCGGTCGCCCTCTTCCGTGGAGCGCACAGGAGGGTGCGTGGCAGCGGTGGCGAAGCGCTGAGTGAGGAGCCGCTCCACCAGCTCGCGCGGCACGCTGACGCGCCGCGCCGGCCCACGGGCCGCCGTAGGCTCACACAGTGCGCACTGCTGCACCAGCAGGCACAGCGTGTCCGTCGTGAGGGTGTCGTCCCCGACCATCGGATCCCCCAGGCGTTCGACAATCTGCTTCCCCACCACCTCCCCCAACGTCCGCTGAAGTCCGCTGACACGCCGCTCGGCCTCCTCCGCACGCGCCGACGGATCCGTGTGCGCGTTCAAGAAGCGCGCGATGTACAGCAGCTGCTGCAGGGCCGCCGCGCCGTCCCCCGTGCGTTTCGCGGCGGTCGGCGTGGCTGCGACCGGCGTCGGGGCCGCCGCCGTCCGGTGCACCGTCTTCTGCAGGAACAGGAGCGCCTTCTCCTCCAAGCTGTGGCAGGTGGGCAGCAGCTTCTTCTGCGCGAGAAAGTCCGCAAACGGCGCGTTGCCCCGCGCCCGGTGCAGGTGAGTGAGGAACGTCAGCACGGCGAAGACTGCTTCGCTGCTGTCCGCGGCGGTGTCGGTCGTGAAGAAAAAGGGGTGCGCGTCGAGGGCCATCAGGTACTGGTGGCAGACCTCCAGCTGGAGGGGGTGCGCCTCCGAAGGAAACGCCGCCTGCTCGGCGAAGTAGGTGAGATAGCACGTCAGAAAGGTCAGCAGCCACTGCGGCGCGATGCCCGTCGCCATCTTCAGCACACTCGGTGTGTTGAAATATTCAATGACATGCAGCACATGGTGATGGAGATAATGCGGCTGGAGTGTCGCCGCGGCGCTGGGGCTGCCGTAGGTGTGCACCTGCCGAAAGGTCAGAGCGAGGAGGTGCTGCAGCGAATCGACGGCGGTGGAAAGCGGCGCTTCCGGGAGGAACAGCGCCATCCAGCTCACGAGGTCCTCCAGCGTGCGGTCCTCCTCTGCGCAGCGCAGCTGCACCAGCCGCGTGCGCAGCACCACGTCGTCCTCGGCCAGGGCGGCCGGCAGCACCTCGCTGGCGCCTCCCTCGAGCAGCACGAGCGTCTGCAGCAACAGCGACACCGCGCGGGCGTCGAGCCCCGCGATGCCGCGCAGGTCACGCACGCGGCGGTGGAGCACCGCGAGGCACGACAGCCGCGCGGTGTTCGTCGGGCGGCTGCGGTACTGCTGCTGCAGCGCGCGCAGGAAGGGGGTGAGCTCATTCGCCGCGGCGATGGGGTCGTGGGAGAGGAGCGCCGGCGTCGCGGGGAGGGCGTCAACGGCCCCACCGGCGGCGCGGGGGCGCACAGCGGCCGTCGACTTTGTGAAGCGCGACACGGAAGAGGGGGTTGGCGCAGAAAGGGACGAAGCGCTGTGTCCCGCAGCGACCGAGGGCGTCTTCGACGTGCTGCTCTGGTAGCGGGAAGAAGCGATCAGACTGCGAGAAAAACACGCCACACGCGACGGGTTTCTCCGAAGCCCATTCCCCAGAACCGTTTCTGCGAAGAAAACTGATCTAGATCTCATCTCTCAGGCGATTTCAAACACAAGTGAGGGGCTTGGAAGAAAAAGAGAGCGTTCTATCAAAACCGTAAGGAGGGCCTTCTTCTATCCAAAGGCTTTCTTTTCTGTATGCTAAGAAACAAAAAGAAATTGGGGGAGACAGAGCGAGTGGTGATGCATACAACTACGATTACAGGGCTTCACTTTTTTCTTCAGGACGGTGTATCCGTCCGCTCTCCATGCATATGCGTAAGTGTCTCATAGAGTCTCCAAAAGGAAACGAAAAACCGTGTGTCCTTGTATGTCTAACGAATCAACGTGTTCAGGACACAAATTGAAATGATACAACACCACAGCAGCGCAATAAGCTGTTTTGTACTGGTCCAAAAAGACTCCCCTGCCTCTCGCACCTCCTTGCCTGCCTTGTCAATATTGCTCTTCGTAATCGCTGTATTGTTCAGCACAACGTTGAACTGCTCATTTTGCTCCAGCACCTTCTCGTTGGCGAGCGAGGTCAGCTGCGAGAGCTCGCGCACGCTCGCCTCGATCTGCTTCGCGTCCTGCGCCGTCGTCTCCCGCTGCTCCTCCAGCAGCTGCACGTTCTCCTGCTCCAGCGCGGCGGCCTCCGCGGCCGAGTACTCAAAGTGCGGCACCGCCGTCTTCGCGCTCCCAAGCCCCACACGGTTGGGGCTCGTGTCGCCGCTGCCGCCGCCCAGCAGCTTCAGTGTGCTGCGCACGGCGGTGAGGGGGTTCAGCCGATCCGTCGGGGCGCGGCCGCCGCCGTCGCCCAGGAGGTCTGCCCAGAGGGGGACTTTCGCGTCACCGAGCATCGCCTCCGTGGAAGCGATGCCGGTCTGCAGCACGGCTGCGAGGGCGCTGTCCGCGGCCTGCGTGCGGACCTGCCGCAGCGTCGCGTTCGCCTGGTGCACCATCCTGTCCATCATGCTCAGCGTCTGCGCGGAGACGTCGCCAATGAAGCCCAGCCCCGGTGAGGCGCGCCCCGCGACGGGTGCGCCCGGCTGGCAGGCCGGCGCGCGCGCCCCGTGCCTCTGCAGCAGCTCCTCGAGGTGCGCGTCCACCGCCGGCGGCGCCTCCGCGCCCTGGCGCACGCCGCCCACCGCCTGGAGCAGCGCGGCCGTCGCCGCGTCGCAGTGCGGCACCCCGGCGCGCGCGAAGTGCGCCATCTCGTTCTTGTAGAGCGCGACCTCCTCCTTGCCCAGCGCCACGCGCAGCCGGGCCGCGGCGACGGCCTTCTCCAGCGTCCGCAGCGCCTCCTCCACGTGCTCGAGCAGCTGCACGCGGACGGCTGCCGGGCCGGCGCGGCCGCGGGCGGCGGCGGCGGGCGGCGCCTTCGCCTGCAGCACCTGCTCCCTCATGGCGCCCACCGACTGCGCGAGCTCCTTCGTGGAGGTGGAGCACGACAGCAGCTCCGCCTCGGAGAGCAGCACGGAGCTCTCCAGCTTCGCTGTGGAGAGCGGGCACTCATCCAGGGCGCGGAGGACCCTCTGAAGGCGGCGCGCGGCCGTGGCTGTCGCGCGCCGTACGGACGCATGGACCGCCTCCAGCGCCTCCAGGAAGGGCACCGCCGCAGCGGCACGCGGCGGTGGCGGCGACACGGCGGCAGCAGCGCCCTGCGGTCCACCGACTGCGGCCTTGGTGGGCTTCACAGACAGCGCAGTTTGGAAAAAGGATGCAAACTCATCCGTTCGCTCCATTCTACACTTTCCAGAGCCTATGCTACTATATATATATATATACGGTATGGGCCGTGTCCTGCTACGTGTTTTGAGAGAGAGAGAGAGAGAGAGAGAAAGAACAGTCCAGTGATGTGCGCTTTCAAAAGAGAGATCATTATTCCGCATGGTTGATGTTGCCTCTTCGAGTTTGTACCCTAGTATGTCAACACAGATGCTCTTTCTTGTCGCTGTTGTTGTTCTTGTAAGTGTATACACACACACTCTCTCTCGCATAGAAGGCGAGAAGCGTGTTCTAGATTATAATGTAGGGAAGAGTCTATGTTGTATGGACGAGATCTAATAAGCGCTGTATAAACTAGTAGCTGTCTCATTTACACGCTCTTAAACAACGCCTGATGACGCACTTTCGCTCTATATGTATGTAGCGCTCAATATACAGGTGGGAGGTACCCATTGGGTACGGTGTAGCGGTTGACGCTGGCGTTGTGCTGGCCCAGGTAGACGTAAAAGTCAATCGTGTTGTTCCTGCCCAGGCGCCACAGCAGCCGCACGGACAAGAGCAGCTCCGCCAAGAGTAGTATCTGGTGCACAACACAGAGACTGTACTCGAGCGGGTTGCGGTCCGGCCACATGCTATAGAAGATCCAGAAAGCGACCATCTGTGGACAGACGGTGAGGCAGACGAATGAAATCATCTGCGCCATGCGCATCTTTTTATTCGCCGAGACACCGAGGATCAATCGCGCAATCTCCGCGACCAGCCACACGAGGCTCAGCGCCAGCATCCAGGCGTCTGTGCCGCGGGTCGTGGCCGCAAGGCTCCATCTCCGGGACAGAAAGACAAAAAGGACGGGCGTCGTGAGGACGAAGGAGATGAACGGGTGGACGCACAGCAGCAGCGCCAAGAGCGTGCTCGAGCGCTGCGTGTTGTGTCGGTGGTACGTGCGCACGCGCATGACTAGCTGCGCAATAAAACTAAAATAAAGGAGAAGGAGAGAAGAAGAAAGACAGAGAGTATCAAATGAACAATAGAATTCCCTCTTCTACATATGAATGCGAGCATATATATGTAGTTGTGTGCGCCTAGATATGCATGTGTGTGTGTGTGTGTGTGTGTGTGTGTGTGTGTGTGTGTGTATTGAGACCACGATTCATCATGTAAACAACAGAGTGCAGCAAAGCTCTTTAGTGTTTTATTACCAAGAGAAGAACATAATAGGCGTGTACGCACGCATCCGTCACGGTCTTAATCATCCGAGATGGAGTGCGCCAGCGCCAGGTACTGCAGCTCCAGCTCCACCTGCTGGGTGCGCAGCTTGCACCCCCGCCTCAGGTTCTCGCACAAGGACTCGATCACGTCGAGCTGCTCCGACGCGAGCTGCATGCGCTCCAGCAGCTGCTCGTTGTTGCCCGACCGCCGCGTGGTCGCGTTGCCGCGACGGTAGGAGCCGTACGGCGACGTGGGGGATGCGTCGTTGTACTCGTCGTCGGGCAGCGGCAGCTCGCCCTCCGCGTACAGCACGAGGAGCTGCTGCCACTCGGGGACGAGTGAGATGAAGTACGACATGCGCACCTTGTTCAGCGCGACCTTGATGAGCTCCGGCCGCAGCGCCGCGCTCACGACCGGACGCACCTTCGTCTCGTTGATCTCCTGCATCCACTGCAGGCCCTCCTGGTAGCGCGCGCGGCGGCGGTGCAGCCAGTACTGCTGGATGCGCTGGAAGAGCTCGCGCTCGGCGGTGCGCTGAAGACTCACGTGCACCGGCGGCCGCCCGCGACCGCGCTTCACGACCGGCACCACCGGCGCGGTCTTTTTGCGCAGCGCGTGGGCCTTGAGGAAGGGCGAGGGCGGGCTGCCGTCGCCGTGGTGCTGCTGGCGGCGCGTCTCCGTCGCCTGGTGCATGATGCCGGTGAGGTCGAGCTTCAGCGCCTCCTTCTCCGCCAGCTCGTGCAGCACCTGCGAGCTGAGCGACGACTGATTCAGCGAGGCGCCAAAGTGCTTCTCGCAGTAGGGGACGGCGCGCGCCCACATGAGGATGGCGTAGTGGTCTGCCGGCGACGTCGTCGACCGCTCCGGGTCGTCCACCCTCGGCCGCTTCCCGCCGCCGTCGGGCGGCGGCGGCGCGTCCTCCACCGGCGTCGTGAAGAGCTCGAACGTGTGCGCCTGCGTCGCGCAGAGGGGGTGGATGTGCGCGAAGCAGTTCGGGTGCGCGCAGCGCAGCGACGGCGCCGAGGTGTTCTGGCAGAAGGTGCACATGTGCACGTACTTCTGCTTTTGGAAGAAGCGCCGGCCCTGCGGCCCCGCCCCACCGGCGGCCGCCGCGGCGACGTGCGTGACGTAGGGTCGCTGGTTCATGTCGATCTCCCCGCTCGCGAGCCGCGTGGTGCGCGGGTAGGTCACGGCAAGCTCCGGCAGCGCGAGCGCGCAGCAGAGGTGGCACCACTGCTCGACGCCCGGCGAGGCGGGGCCCGTCGGGCTCCCGACGAGCGCGTCCGTCGCCGGCCGCTGGCTCGGCGGGAAGTAGCGGAAGCGCGGGCCGCCGCCGTGCAGGCCGCAGAAGGCGCAGCGGATCACCCGCGTGCGGGTGAGCGTGAAGCTGCTGTGGAGGCGGTTCGCGCAGCACACATCGCACACCCACGCGGCGGCGCCGCCGGTGCCCCCCGCGTCCTTCTGGTACCACGCGTCCGTGAGCCCCCAGCAGCGGTAGTGCGCGCTGAGCCCGCAGCCCTCGCAGGTCAGCCCGTGGCGCGTCAGGTACACGTCGGTGAGCGGCAGCGCGCCGGTCCCGGCCGCCTTCGCGTTGGGGTGCCGCGGCAGCGCCGTGTTCACGGACTGCGAGCACACACAGCACGCCGCGTGCAGGCCGTGCGGCCGCTCCTTGACGGGCGCGGCCGCTTCCGGCCCCGACGCCGCGCGCGGGCGGTCGGCGCCGGGCGCCGCGGCCTTGGGCGGGCGGTTGACCGCCTTGAGCAGGTACGACACGTAGGCCCACTCCAGGAAGGAGAAGGCCTGCTGCAGCAGGTAGGGCTCGATCTTGCCCTTGTGCAGCTCCGCCTCGTCCTCCTCCTCCTCCCCCGCCTCGGGCGCGCCGCCGCGCTCCCGCCGCTGCAGCCGCGCGCGGTCTTGGTTCGTCTGCAGGCACCACTCGTAGTCCTCGTCGTCGAGCTGGTAGCGGATGTGCGTCTCCAGCGACTTGGACGTGACGAGCTGGTACGGCTCCTGCCGGCGCAGCACCGACGCGGCAAAGCCGGGCCGCACCGGCAGCCGTATCGAGTGCCGCAGCGGCGACGCCGTCACCTGCGAAATGAACTCGTGCTCTTCCTCCTCGCCGCCGTACGGCTCCGCCGGGGCCGGGGTCCCGGTTGCCACCGTCAGGAGAGAGTCCTCCCTATTCCCGGAGGCGTTGGTGGAGACGGGCGGCGACTGTGTGCGCGCGGCGCGCTGGCTTTTGGGGTGCGTGGCCGCCTTCGTCTTGGTCGCTGCGGTGCTGGCCGCGCGCTCCTCCGACTCGCCCTGCGTGGAGCGGCGCGCGGAGGACTGCGTGGACGCGGTCCGCTGCGGCGCGAGGGCGGGCGGGACCCACGGGTTGTCAAACGGATGTCTCCCCTCAATGATCTCATACAGCTTCCCGTTCTTCGCGGCGTAGGCCTCGATGCTGTCCACCTCGCACACGGGGATTGCCGTCTCGTGGCTGATTTTGCTCTGCACCACACCCACGGTGTTCCGCTTGAGTATGGGCGGGGGCAGCGGCGCGTGAGAGGCCATCCGAACAGCAAACAAACAATCACAAATATAGATATAGATGCTTATCTATTTAGGGGAGGGGTACTAATGACTTTGATTAAATCTATAAGAAGTGTATGCACAGCCGAACGTATCGGTGGCGATTATATCTATAGCTGTCGAGAGATGCAAGAAGTAGAAGAAAACGCATTTATAGAAGAGAAATTGAGAGCTAGAGTCCACACTAGTCATGACCTCGAGAGGGGTTGAAAACACTCTCCACACGACCCCTGTTCATTTCCCTTTTCGTAGTATGTTTATGTTTCCTTTTTTTAGTTATTGGATACAGATATCATCCTTAGTCAGTTATTAAACGCATACAAATCATTAGAAAAAAAAAACCATGTTGGTCATGTCTCTTTCCGCTCCTCCGGAGGCGCACACCTTATACCCCTCGAACTTGCCTCGTTACAGCGCGTAGTTCGTCACCTTGCGCTTCTCGCCGACGGACAGCACCGGTACGGTGGGTGCAATGCACAGCGACTGGATAAAGTCGTGGTGATGCTTCACCGCCGGGAAAGACGGCAGCACGTTGCCTTCCGGCAGCACGGCGAGACGGAAGCCGCTCTTCTGTCCCTTCGTGCTGAAGGCCAGCACGACGTCCTGGTGGCTGTTGCGGCCAAAGCACACGGTGTGGATGGCGGTCGTCATGTTCTTGTACGCGCGGTGCGGCTTCGGCGTCGCGTTGAAGGCCGAGGCGGCCGGCGCGGCACCGGCCGCCGCGGTGGCGGGCGCGGCCCACAGGTCGCGGTACACCTCGCTCGACATCCCCTTGGTGTAGTAGTTCACAATGCCGCTCGTGGAGCCGACGGCGGTGCCGGCCTCGCTCGTCGCGAAGGCGGTCACACTGAGCGCGCCCTCGTCCACAAAGCTGCGCACGCACTTGGCCGTCTTGCGCACATCGTACACCGAGAGCTTCGCGCCCGCGGCGACGGTCAGCTCGTGCGGCCCCGAGAAGCTCAGCGCGGTCACTGGGGCCTCACTCGCGATCTTGTGCGTGATGCTGCCGCTGGCGAGCGAGCCGACCATGACGGAGGAGCCCGCCGCGGCCGCGATGAGCCGACTGCCCGCCGCCAGGCCGCCCGGCTGCGACGGCGCGTCGTACGCGGTGACGACCGCCTGGATGTAGAAGTCCTTCTTGCTATGGTCGCGGCGGTTGTTGCGGTGGACGGCGGTGTCGCGGAAGTCGAGGAAGCTGAGGCGCGTTACCTGCTCCGTCGAGAGGTTCAGCAGCGACGGCACGTACGTCTCGTGATGGACGAGCACCACCTCCTCGCCGTCCCCCGTCAGCGCCGTGTGCTCCAGGCGCTGCCGCACGTCCACCTTCGACAGCAGCTCGACGAACTGCCCGGAGGCGTAGAAGGTATACACGTGGTGGTCGCCGCTCACAATGACGAGCTGGCCGTTGCGGTGCCAGTGGATCGTCTTGGCCGCGTCGTGCGGCAGCGGCAGCACGGACAGCACGGTGGGCACGACGCTGCGCTGCTTGTCACTGCGGCGCTCCACCAGCGGCTCGCTCCGCGACAGCAGCGTCTGCAGGTCCTCGCTACGGAAGCGCTTGTTCTTCTGCTGCGCCTGCTGCAGCAGCGCCTCGCCCGGGTCCATGGCATCGTCGTCGCTGCGGTCCTCCGCCGGCGCGTGCTGCGCGTCCTCCGCGCGCTGGGCATCCGTGACGGCCCACTGCGGCTTGGCGTGGCTACTCTTGTGGAACGGCGCGAGCTGCTGCTGCGCCTTCTCGTCCTCGTCGTCGACCCAGGCGCGCTTCCGGCTGGACATGGTGGCAGAGAGGTGCTAAGGCTGGAAGGCGGGGGGGGGAGGGGGGGGGTGCACTTGTCACACGGCGTGCGGGCAAGGGTTGGTAGAGAAGTCGAGAGAAACAAACAAACAAAAAGGAAAACAATGCTAACAGGGGAGTGAGAGAATCGTGGAAAAGGAGAGAAAGAGAGTACAAGTACGCTCATGGCATCGTATGCACACTTATGCTAGCAGAAAAAGAAAAGGAACTAAACAAAAGAACCCACGTCACTTCAATGGAGGATAAATCGTACTTATTATACAAACGAACTGAAGTACATTGGTAACATCATTTCACCAGTGGGCTAGTTGCGCTCTCACAGAGCGCGAACAGAGCTGGCACCGACAGCGCCACACCGGAATCCGAGCGCGCGTCGAGGACTCGCTTCATGTACGCTCGCAGCTCCACGAAGAGCTCCAGCTGCGCCGCCATGTCCGCGGTGCGCGCCTCAATCCACTCGCAGCGCTCCGCATCGGGCGCCGGTGCGGGGTGACGCTGCACCGCCCGCGCGCCGCCCTCCGTCTCCCCCTCGAGCCCCCGCAGGTAGTCGTAGTAGCCCCAGCGGCAGACCACGTCGCGGCGGAACCGCCGCCAGTCCGCCCACGGCGCCGCGTCGCTGCCGTCGCCACCGCACTGCCAGTAGCAGAGGTCCCAGTCCAGAAAGGTGCTGAAGGCGGCGCCGCGGCCCGGCCCCGCGGCGAACGCCTGCACAACCACCTCCTCGAACCACGCGGCCGACGCGCGCCGCGAGCGGCACGCCGCCGCACACCGCTCGTAGTCCCGCAGCGCCGCCGCCGCGCGGCAGAGGCCGTCCCGCGCCACCGCCAGGCGCTGCCCCTCCGCCTGCTGCGCGTCCACGAGGCGGAGGAGCTGCGCCTGCGTGCTGGACAGCTGGCGCAGCTGGTACGCGAGCAGCTCCCCCTCCGCCACCGTGTGCAGGGCGGGGCCCGGCGCGACCGCGAAGAGCCCGCCCGGGGGAGCCTTGCCATCGGTCGTCAGCAGGCTCCCTCGTGGCGTGAGCAGGCACACCTGGTCCTGCAGCGCGCGCGAGTCGCGCCGCGCGCGCGAGAAGACCCAGTCGTACGCGTGGTCAACGCTCTTCGCGACGCTCATCGGCGCGGAAGTGAGACGAGCGCCCGAGGTGGGCGAGGTCGTGAGTCTCTCTCTCGTGTCACTGAGCGACTCCATGCCGTCGTCGATATACACAAAGAGGAGAAAAGAAAAGCCTCTTTGTGTTTTGAAGCCAAATATGTAAATCTGTGTGTGTGTGTGTGTGTGTGTGTGTGTGTGTGTGTGTGTGTGTGTGTGTGTGTGTGTG
>AUXH01000512.1:0-13984 GCA_000482145.1 Strigomonas culicis | reverse complement strand
GCTCTCTCTCTCTCTCTCTCTCTCTCTCTCTCTCTCTCTTTCATGCACCCGTTTCTTTCTTCTTTCTGTCAAACGGTGGAGGCGAACTGCGAGTGCGAGGACACGGTGGCGGACGACAGCGTGGATGACGACGCCGACGACAGCGACGACGACGTGGACGCGGAGGAAGCGCGCGAGGAGGCGGAGGAGCCCGAGCGACCGCCGGCCGCGCTCGAGGCGGACGACGCGGACGAGTCGGAGGCGTGCGGCGGCGACACGCGCCGGCACGCGCTCGGCTGCACATGCGGCCGCAGCCGGCCCGACACCTGCACGACATCGCCCGTCACGGACATCAGCAAAAAGGCCGTGCCGGTTGCCTCCTGCAGTGACAGCTCATGGTACAGCACGCAGTGCTTCACGACGGCGTTGCCGCCCATGAGCACGACCATGGACTGGATGCAGCACTGAATGTCGAGCTCCGCCTTCTGATAGAAGAAGTGCAGCTCCTCCGACGTGTAGCAGCCCACCGGGCTCTCCCGGATGAAGTGCTGGGAGAGAAAGCCCACGTAGCGCACAATCACCTTGCCGGAGATGTAGTCGAGCGGGGAGCAGTAGATGGTGTTGCTTGCCTCCGCGTCGGTCTCCATGGAGGCGTACGCGCCGGCGCCACAGGCGGGGCCGCACGGCGCAGCTCCCCGGTGGCGCTGCGGCGGCAGGAGCCGCTGCTGGAACGTCGCGCTGCCCGGCTGCTGCTGCTGCTGCCGGATCACGTCCTCTCGAGTGACGGGCGCGGCACCGCCGCGCCTCGCGGCGCTCGCCGCGTTCGGCACGTCGGCGCCGCTGCCGCCACTCTCGTTGGCCGCGCCGCCGCTGTACGCCTGACCCGGGACCTGGAGGCTCTGCCGCGCGGCGGCCGCCGCGGCCGCGTCGGCGACCGTGCGGCGCCGCCACCGCCCCGTCGACGTCATCTTTTCGAAGAAGCCGACAACGGACTGCCCGAGCGCCTCCATCTTCTCCCCGAGGGTCGTTTCCTCTTTCTCCGCGCCCCCGATGTACACGCCGCTGCCGCGGCTGAAACTACTGAAGAAGTCACCGGAGGCGCTCGCGAGCGGCGGCTGCTGCCGCGGGAAGCTCATCGAGGCGTAGGACGAGATGCTGTTGTTTGGCGGCGCCGCGGTGCTGCCGCCACCGCCATCCGCGGTGGCGGCCGGTGGCGTCGGCCCTGCATGGGCCCCGCTGCTGTCGTCCTGCGTCAGATTGCTTCCGTTCTCGTAGCGCGGCGGGTCGGCGGTCGCGCGTGTGGGCAGCGGCACGGCCGCCTCGCCCCAGGCCACGAGCGGCGGGACGTTCACGTACTCCGCCACGAAGGCAAGATTGAAGGGCGCCGTCGCGCGCTGAAACAGCCGAAAGTACTGCTTATACTGCCGCTTGTGCTGCCACTGGAAGAGGACGATTTGGGCGACGCTGTTGTGGCTCGTGTTGGGGTCCTCGGCAACGACGTTGCCAAAGACACGATCCACCCGGTGCGTTCTTGTCTTCCGTTTCCGCGTCGACGGCTTCTTCTTCTCCGCCGCCCGGTGGTGCGGCACGGACCCGCGCGGCGGCTGGCCGCCGTGCTGCCGCGCGTGCTGCCGCGGCGGCTCCTGCAGTGGCTGCGACACGCTGTTCGGGTGGCTGGACAGCACGGTGATGCTCGTGTTTGCGGTGGTCGTCGCCGAGTCGGGCACGCTGTCAGAGAACTTGGGCACCATGGACGTGAGGGGCGTGGCCATCGCCGCGGTGCCGGCCTGCCCCGCTGCCACCTGCTGCTGCTTCGCCTTCTGCTGTGCGTGCTTCTGCTGCCGGCGCCGCTGCCGCGCCTGCGCGGCCTCCTGCTGCTGGCGCTGTCCGTGCTGCTGCAGCAAGAGCCACCGCATGACGTCGCGCTGTTCCACGTTATAGCGCATGCACTCGCGGAAGGCCTTGTCCTCCAGCCACAGCAGCCGCCCCTGCCCGGCCGCGGAGCTCACCATCAGGCAGCCTTCCATCCGCACGTAGAGGATCTCCGTCACCTGCTGCCGCGTCGCGGTGGCGGTGCTGCCACTGCTGATGTGCGTGTCGAAGGTGATGTGGGTCTTGAAGTTCGTGACGCGCACCGCGAGGGGCACCTTCACGCGCATCATCGCGATGCGTGAGATGGACTGCACGAAGGCCCGCCGCGCATCCGCGCAGCAGTCGTTCAGCAGACGCGTGCTGAGACAGTTGTGGTTGTACTGGCCGTGCGGCGGGGGCGCGGGCGCCCACAGGGCCTGCGAGGCGTGGTCCACGGACATCTCGTGCTGCGCCTGGTCGCCTGTGCCGCCACTGCCGGTGGTCAGCATCATATGCATGAGATCCACGTTGTGACCCGCGACGGCCGCGCCGCCGCCCGCGCCGCCCGCGGCGCCGCCGCCGCCGCCGCCGCCGTAGTGGCTCTGACTGGCGAGACGGAAGAAGGAAAAGCGGCGGTTCATGACGACGCGCTCTTGGAAGTCGTACGTGTTGCACTCCTCGGCGAGGTAGGGCAGCGTGAGCAGCACGCTGTTCTCGAAGAGCTCCAACGTCTCCGACGAGCCCAACAGCATGTCCGCCTCCTCATCGTCATCGATAGACACCACGTACTCCTTCACGTTCTTCCCCCCTCCCGCTGCTGCTGCTGCTGCGGCGGCGGCGGCCGCGCCCTCCCCCATCAGCAGGGCATCCGTGTTGCTGTTCACGTTGCCGAGCGTCGTGTTGCCGTGCGCCGCCTTGCCGTAGCCGCCGTAGCGCGTCGCGGCGGTGTGCGCGCCGTCCACATGCGCGTGCTGCCGCTGCCCGCTGGGGCGGAGATCGGCGGGGTAGGCTCCCTCGCCCCCCTCGCGGTCAAGACCCGCGCCCTCCTCCTCGTCCTCCTCCGCTGCCACCTTCTCCTTCCCGAAGAGCTCCTCGTCGCCGCTGGTGGAGCTGACAGAGGAGGATAGCCACGAGTGGTGGTGCGACTCGTCGGAGAGGCGGGAGCAGTTCGGGTATCCGTACAGAGTGCCACCACCACTGCTGCTGCTGCTGCTGCTGCTGCTGCTGCCGGTGTCACTGTCGCTGTTGCTGCCACTGCCGCTGCTGCCGGTGTAGTTGCTGTGGGTAGGGCTGCGGTCGGTGTGGACACGGCTGCCCTCGTGTTCATCCGCGTCACTGAGGCACCGCATGGAGTGGGTGGCCGAGGTGCACGAGAGCGCGGCGCTGTCATTCCGGCTCCCGTCGTGGGGATGCTGGTGGCGGTGGTGCGGATGCGGATGGTGATGGCGGCGGCCGCGGCGGTGGTGGCGATGCTGCCGCGGCGCCGAGGCGCTGCGGTCCGACTCTTCGCTGTGCCGCGACCGCGCGGAGCTGCAGGGCGCACTCTGCGGGTCGTTCGCCGCCGCGGACAGCGCCGGCGTCGCGACCGGCTGGTGCTTCCCCGCCGGCGGCTTCTTCTCGCGCCGGCGCTCCGCGCTGCTGCTCGTGCGGGCCGAGCTCGTGGAGGACGAGGACGAGGACGACGAGGAGGAGTTCATCTTTTTCTTGAAGCGCTTACGCTTCGCCAGGAGCTCGCGCAGCTTCACGACGGTCTCGCTACGCGTGACGAGGGGGTCCGTGATCTCGATGCGGGGGAGGAGCGGCACCGGCAGCCCCTCCAGCTGCAGCCCGGTGCCCTCCAGCAGGCCGACGATGCTCTCCGCGCCGATGGAGATTTCGACCCGCATGCCGAAACAGGCGTTGAACTGCAGCAGGCGCATCTGAAACAGCAGCTGCTTGTGCAGGGCAAACTCGATGAAGGGCAGCGCCTGCGACACGCCGAGGGCGAGGTCGACCCCCTTGATGTTCTTCTTTTGTTTGAAGGCCACCGCGTGTAGCAGCCGCGACGGGCCGCCGCGCGCGAGGTCGACCGGCAGCGCGCAGCTCGCGAGCAGCACCTCCGGCACCGGCCGGCTGTGGCACACGCCGCAGACGTGGTGCTGATAGAGATCGCCCGGCACGGCGCCGCGACCGCAGCCACCGGTGCCGTGGCGCCCGTGGTGCGTGCTGCTGTACAGATGGAGCATCGCGCACGTCTTCTTCGCCTCGAGCCGCTCACGCGCCTTGCGGTAGAGAAAGGGCAGCCCCGCGCGCAGCGGCAGCAACGACGCGTCCACCATCGCGGCCGTACCACTGATGGACAGAATGGCAATGTCCTCGCGGTACGTCGTGTGCTCCTCGTAGCCGAGGATCGTGTTGCAGTGGACGGCGCGGCAGTTCATGCGCAGCTCCTCGCGCAGCTCCAGCCACCACGCGTCGCGTTCCTGCGCAAGCAGCTGCTTAGACTTCACCTTCGCCACGATCTTGACGGAGCGGGCGCTGATGTAGCCGCCGAGGTGCTGCACGCACCCGCTCGGCAGGTCCTTCACCGTCAGCACGAGGATCGCCTGCCGCGGCTGCGGCGGCTGCTGCGGCAGCGGCCCGGCAGCCATCGCGGCCACCGGCGACGTGAGGCTGCTCATGGGTGAGCCGGTCGCGCGCGTCGCGCGCAGGGACAACTGCCGCTGCTGCTGCTGATGGGTGAGCACCGGCGTGACGTTGTGCGGCAGCGGCAGCGAGTTCTGGCTGTTGTGGCGCGCGCCGAGGGCGGCGCTCGGCCGCGCGGTCTCACCGTCGTACGGTGGTGTCAGGTGGTCCGCGCCCTCCGCCGCCGGCGTCAGCCGGTCGCGCTCGTCCGTGGCGCCCGCCTCCAGCGCGAGCGGCGGCGGCGGCGCGCCGTCCACCGACGACTGCACCGCCGGCGCCTCCTCCAGCGGGCTGTGCCGCGTCGAGGGCAGCAGCGCGGCCTCCGCCTCCGCGCCCCCGCGCCGGACGGCGGCCACCGGCGGGGACGCGAGGGGGTGGTGCGCGTCGCGCTGCTGCCGCCGCCAGGCCTCATCCGCGTCGCCCTCCCCCTTCGCCGCGACCACCGCCGCGGCGACGGACACGATCGCTGGCGGCAGCACCATCACGTCGTCGTGGTGCCCACTGCCGTCCGGCAGCGGCGGCGGGCCGGCGGGGCCCTTGCTGCCGCTGGTGCTCGCGCTGTTGTTGTTGCTGCCGCTGTGCGTGCTCGCGGAGGCGAGGGCCAGCGCGGAGAGATAGTCGTCGTTCAGCTTCAGGCGGTGCGCGCCGAACATGCGGCGCAGCCACAGCAGGTGCAGCTGCTGCTGCTGAACATAGTACCAGTCGCGCGAGGAGAGCGCGCTCGCGCCACCGCCGCTGTGGGAGCGGACGCCGAGGTGGCCGCGCGGCGCAGTGGTGGTCGCGACACTCGCATTCATGTCGACGCTGCTGCTGTACTTGGACGGCGGGGAGGCGCCGGCGGTAGTGGGCCCGGCAAGCGGACGCTGCTGCTGCTGCTGCTGCTGCCGGGGATGGTGATGGTGGCCCCCGTGGTGGCGGCGCGAGTGCGGCCGGCCGCTGGTGCTGCTGGGCGCCGCGTCCTCGCCCTCGTCCACGTGCTTCACCTCGGAGAGCACCACCGGCGTGCCGTAGGCGCGCACGATGATGCAGCCGGGCTCCAAGTCGAACGACTCCTTGTACCCAATGACGGCGTTGCAGCGCATCTCGACCACCTTGCGTGCAAGCTGGCGCTTGACGCGCCCGCTGAGCTTGTACAGCTGCGTCAGCCGCGCCTCATTCGTGCTGCGCGTGCTGCGGAGATTCGTGAGGCGCGAGTGCTCCGGGTCCGGCCGCAGCATCAGCTCCTCCACCATGTTGAAGGTGGACTCGACGCGGTACAGCGACGGGTCCAGGCGGTACGAGGCGAAGAGGTACACGCCCTCCTCCTCCGATGTCAGCGACAGGTGCTGTGCGCGCAACACCGGCACCGGACTGTAGTTTTCATACGCGTCCTCATAGGGGTACGGGTGTTCGAAGGTGAAGCCGTCCGCCGCCTTCGCGTCCGGCGCGCCGCCGCTGTGGGGCGCGTGCGGGCCTGGCTCCAGGGCGTAGGGATGTGCGTGGCGCGGGTGCTGCTCCGCGCCTTGCAGCAGCAGCAGCTTCACCAACATGCTGTCCTCGCCGCCCGCCACCACCGGCGGCGAGCGCGGCGAGCGCAGGCCACTGTGCGCCGCGATGGCACTCCAGCTTCCACGCGCGTCATTCATGTTGTTGTTGTTGTTATTCGTGCTGCTGCTAGTGGTGGTGGCCGTGTTGTGGACGTCGGGCGGCAGACCGCCGCTCAGCAGCTGCGGCGACAGCTGCGGCTCCTTCCTGGACCTGCCACCACTCTTCCACTTCGTCGGCTCGCTGGGCGAGGCGCACGCGGATGCGGGTGGCGTCGTCTCGCCCTCATCCCCTTTGCCACCGGTGACAGGCAGCGCCGCGTTGGTTCCGGTGTGCGTCGCGGTGAAGGCGCTCGCCGGCGGCGGCAGCGGCGGCCGACCGGCGTGCCGCCGCCGGCGCCGCGCCGCGTCCGCGGCGTGCTGCTGCTGCCGCGGCAGATAGTAGACCTCGTCCGGGATGATGGCGAGGCGCCGCACCCACCGCGGCGGCAGACGCGGCGTGAAGGGGTTCTCCGTCGTGTGAAACTTCAGCTTGATGGTGAGGCGCAGGTCGCCGCGGAGGCCCTCCATCACGTCCATCAGCGGGAACCACCCCGAGACGACCGTCTCCTGCTGCAGCCGGCGGTTGTAGATGATGCTGTTCATGTCGAAGACGATGAGGCCGATGATGTCGTCGCGCGAGATGACGTCGTGGTCAAAGACGCGGATCTCCAACGGGTCTTCTTGCAGTGCCAGCAGGTCAGCTGTGTCGAAGCGGAAGTGTGCGTCGTAATACGGGTGCCGGGTGCGCCACGCTATGTCCGTCTGCTCCTCCGTGTCCTCGAACTTCAGCACCACGTAGGGGTCCGCGAGGCCGGAGGCGCGGTCCATCACCGGCAGGTCGCGCGCCTCGTGTACCGTCACCTTCACCGTGGCCATCGCGCAGGACGAATGGAATCAGATGGGGTCAAAAGGACAATAATACTAATAAACAAACACACACACAAACAGAGAGAGAGAGAGAGAGAGAGAGAGAGAGTGACAAAACAAATAGAGCAAAGTGATACACAACCCTCTATATGCACAATTTTTCCTGTTAGCTTTTTCTTTTTTATAGGTAATGGGGAATGAAAAATAAAAAGGAAAGAAAGAAAGAAAAAAAAAGGTATGATACTGCAAACTAGTCATCTGTGTAAGCCCATTTTTTTTCTTGGTTCTTTTTTTTTTTCTTGAACACCAACCAATATACAACAAGCATTGTTCACGTACTTAAGCAATTCTGTCTTGTTATGAAGATCTATTGATTTGGAAAGAGAATTTGATTTTTTTTAAAGATGCTATACTTTTTAGTTAAAAACAAAAAACAAACAAACAAACAAACAAAAAAAACGAACGTTCCTAATGAATTGCAAATTATATTGAAGCCAAAAGAGAAAAAAAACGTGTCGTATCGGAACACTCACGTAAACAAAATGGACCCGAAAGGGTATATGAAACAATAATGATAATAATAATAATAGTAGAGGTAAAAAAAAAGGTGTGAGTACGGTTCGGAGAAAGAAAAAACAAAACAAAACAAAAAAGAACAGAGAAGCAAAAAAAATTTTTACTGTTTCTCCAAAGATAGGTACAAATAGAAACAAGCAAACAAACAAACAAAAAAAAACATCATAACACTGCTTTGTGGTCGGGTTTCATTATATTTTTTTTTCTTTCTTTGCGTTTAGAGAATAATGACCGTTAACTGATCATAACGAAAAAAAGAAGAAGCAATAATTAAAAGAGAATCAAAAAAAAAATTAACAAATGAAGTAAACAAATATGTTCAAAAAAACAAAAAGGATCGAGTTCAAAAAAAAGTAAAGAAAACCCAAAGAAGCAACAAAAAAAAAAACGAAAAAAAAATAGAGCGAAAAAGAACAAAAATATCTCATTTCTTCTTTTTTTTTTATTAAGGCGTGGTGGGAGGACAAAAAAAAATCCCCAACACTGAAGTCAATGAAACCAAAGTAATAAAGTACTCACACACAAAAAGTAAAACAAACAGAAACAGGCAAACAAAAAAACAAAAATGATAATGATGATAATAAGAAATTCCCTTTTCAATACTATAGGGTCTCTTACTTCGTGAAGTAAGTATAATCGCATTTGTGAATATATAAGAAACAAAAATGAAGCGAGACCTAGAAAGAAAAGGACGCTGACCACATTTTTTTTTTTTTTGCTTTGTGTTTTAGATTTGCTTCTCACATTATCTTTCCTTCTTGTGGTGCTGCGTGGGCTCTTCTTCGATTGTCTTCTTATACAAATAGAGCATTTCCACTGCAAAGCAGATGTTTGGATGCACGACCGGGCGCAGATACTGCAGCGCCGATAGGAGACCAGCGTAGCTCAGCAGACTTGTTTTCTCTCCCTTCTGCGGTAGGTATCCATTCGCACTTGTGTTCGCGATGATCGCTGTCGTCATTGGTTCGTTGCTCACCTCCTCTTTTGCTGCTGCTGATTCCTCTGACTGCTCGTGCCACTGCCAGAGCGCGTCCTCCACCCGATGGAAGGTGTGGAGGGTGTCGGCGTACGTCGCCATCCAGTAGCAGAGCAGCAGGCTGCAGCTCCGCGACGAGCCCTGCATACAGTGGAGGAGCAACGACGGCGGCTTGAGGCCAAATCGAAAGGCAGGCAGCAGCGCCGACGTGCCGGCGTGCGGCCCCTGGTGGATGGCGCTGAGCGTCCGCAGCAGCGTGTGTCGCGCGGCCGCATACGCGGCGTGTAACGCGGCACCGTTTTTGCTTGTGGTGGCATCCTCGCCGTCGATCGGGAAGGGATCGATGGACAAGAAGAGCCCCTCCGCCTGCTGCGCGAAGCACAGAAGCGCTTGCAGGCAGGGCCCGGCTTGGTAGGCGATGTTGGGAATGGTGCCGTGGCTCGTGTCCGGGGTCAGCGGCCCGGCGGCCTCCGCCAGGGTCGTCTGGTGCTTTTCAATCCACAGCAGCAGCTGCGCGATCAGCGTGTTGCAGAGAAAGGCAAGTTGCGCCGCCGACCGCTTCCACCGTCTATCCTCGCGCGCCGCCCGCCGATGGATGGCCTCCCCGTTTTCGTCGTCGTCGTCGTCGTCGTCGTCGTCGTTGTCCTCGTCGCTGCCGGGGGCGAGCCCCTCGCCCTGCGGGGGGTTGGTTGCGAAGGCGATCACGTCGTTGGTGAAGCGCGTCACGCGCGTGAGCCGCGTCGCCGCGTTGTCGTACGCCTTGAGATACGTGTAGTAGATGGGCACCTGCCACACCGCGGTCCGCCGGCCGGGCGGCGGCGCCGCCGCCACCTCGACCTCGTCTGTGATGTAGGAGGAGGCCGCGGAGGACGGCACGCGAGACGGAGTGTTGGTGGCGTGGGAGAAGAAGGCGGTGGCGGCGTCCTTCTCGAGCGCGGCGCTGCTCGCCGGGCGCGGGTGCAGCAGGTGCTGGAGGTGGGTCGCGATGGAGGCCAGCGCCTCGCGCTCGTTCGCCCACACGACGCGGTACATGCGGACGAGCGTATCGTGGAGCACGTGCCGCTCCTCCTGCCGCCGCCGTGCCGCTTCCTCGGAGACGCTCTCGTCCGTCGGTGCTGTCTCGCCCGCCGCGCCCGCGTCGGGGCCGGTCGCATCCTCCACATCCGTGACGGCGGACAGCGGCGCTGTGAAGATCGAGGCCAGCACCGGCTTGGCCGTGATGTTCAGAAGGACGTCACGCGTCACGGGGCTGTCCGCGCCGTCGCCGGTGCTGCCCGCGGCGAGGCGAAAGCACAGGTCTCTGCCTGCATCCACCTGCGCCGCGGCCGCCGCCGCAGTTAGGCTGGCGCGGTGCCGGTGGCCGGACCCGCTGTGGTGGGAGCTGAAGTTGCTGTAGTTGCTGAAATCGCTGAGGTTGCTCGACGTGCGGCTGTGTGCCTGCCCCTGCAGCAGCGCAGCGGACGGCGGCGACGGCAGCGGGCCCACGGTGACGGCGGTCGGCGTCGTCGTCGCGGTCGAGGGGGTCGTCCGTGGCAGCGGCGGCGGCGGCGGCGAGGGCGGCGGCGTCGCGAAGATGCCCTCCACCGCGCGGATGTTCTCCGGCGACACCACGCCGAGCACAGAGCGCACCATGTACTGGCTGTCGTGAGCATGCAGGCACGCGGTCGTGTCCGCTGCGCTGTCCTCGGCATAGCCCGACCCCTTTGGTGGCGGACAGACAGCACTGTAGCGCTCCTTGAAGGCAAACTTGTCGGTGCCGTACACGACATCGTTCTTCACCTGCTTTCCAAACATAACGCACTGCGTAAAGTGCGGCTTCACAAAGTAGTAGTGATGGCTGCTGCTGTTGCTGAGCGTACTCGTGCCCGCGATGCGGGCGCCGGTGATGCTGGTAAGGAGGATGTGTCCGCAGCGCTCGTACACGTCCTGGACGAGGGCAAAGGATCGCACCACGCGTTCATCCTCTTCGGAGATGCGGATGTCTTTTTCCGCCCCCGCCGTGTGCGCCATCGCCTTCTGCTGCTCTAGCGACAGCTGCAGGCTCTGATGGACGCAAAAGCCGTACTCCGCGAAGGCGGTGGACATATCATGAATGTTGTCCTTCAGTTTGATGAGACGCAGTGTCCGCATGACTTGCGAATTGTTATTACTACTATCGCTGAAAAGAGATGTCATTTTTTTTTCTTTCCGTTTTTTTTTTTCTTCCTTCTATACCTTTGATAAGGAGAACGGATGTACTCTGTCATTGGAGCGCATATACAGTAAAGAGCAGAGGGGTGGAAAATAGAGAAGCACAAAGGTTGAGTTGGGGTTTTATTTGCTTTTAATGCATACGTACATGTAAAAAGAATCAAAGGCACATATGATACATATTCGTTTTTTTTTTTATATAAAGGTACTAGCAGTCACTAGTACAACGTATAAAAAAAAAAGGCAAAAATAAGCACCTCACAGAAATGAAAATAATAATAATAATTATAGTAATTGATGAATAAATATACAAATAGGTATTTCGTTTTGTTTTTGCTATCCTTCCGAACGAAATCTTCTATAGAAGACGACGTTTTTGGCACAGAGCCTATTTTTTTTTTCTAACCATTTTTTTTTTGTATTATACATAGATATATAATTCCGTTATTCTTAGACGCCTCCCGTTATGATTCACTGCACCCCCGTCTGTCTATTAGTCGCTGGCACGGACTGCTGCTGCTGCTGCTGCTCCTCCTCCTCCTTCTTTTTGCGCCGCTGGCGGTCCTCGTGCTTGTGCTCGAGGGCGCGCCAGAGCTCGCCCACCTCCGGGTGTCGGTCCTCGAACAGCCGCCAGAGAAACGCGCGGCCGTCGTCTTGCGTCTGCAGGTCCTCCTGCCGCACCGTGCGCAGCTGCCCCGCGCGGACGGTGTGGTCCGGGTCGACCGTCGGCTCGTAGCCGTCCTCGGTGAAGTAGGGGCTCTCCAGCGCGCGCTGCACGGTGAGCCGCCGCGCGGGGTCCCACGCGAGGCAGCCGATGATGAGCTCGACCTCCTCCTCCGTCTCGTCGCCGTAGGGCGAGCGCAGCACCTCGCGCAGCCGGTTGGTCAGGCCCTTGAGGCTGTACTTGTCCAGCACCCGCTCGAACACGCGCAGAAAGAGCTCGCGCGAGAGCTCGTCGCGGTGCGAGGCGATGCTGTCCAGCTCCTCCTCCGTCGGGCAGCCGAGCAGCTCGATGATGCGGATGATCTGGCTGCCGCCGCCGACGTTGTTCGTGTAGAAGAGCGGCTTTCCGAGCAGCATCTCAGCTGCAATACAGCCGATCGACCACACGTCGACGCCGTGGAAGCTGTTCTTGTCGATGAACCCCAGCGAGGTGCTGAGCGCCACGACGACCGAGAGCGTCTCGGGCGCCGCGTACCACTGCGTTGTGTTGTCCAGAAGTGTCTGCGTCGCGTCCATCACAACATCGCTCGTCATGCGGTGGAAGCCGCTCCGCTGCGGCGCCGTGTCGCCGTTCACAAAACTGTTCTGAGTGAATGTGGAGCCGCCGCTGCCGCTCGTGGCGGTCTGCGCGCGTGAGACGGACGGCGGCTCACTGCCGCTGCTGGCGTCAAGGTGCGTGTTAATCGTGAGCCGAGGTGGCACGTCGCTGCCCGCGCGGTCAGATGAATTCAGTGGCGCGGTCACCCCTCCTTGCATGCCAAAATTATAGGTGTTCTCCAGCAGCGGTGTGCTCGAGGCGACGCTGTCTCCCGGTTGGCTGCCGTCCTTGTGGTTGCCGGTGGGGCTCGATGCCTCGCCGTCAGCGGTGTGCGGCGGCGCGCGGCTGCTGCTGCCGCTGACCGTCTGATCAAAAACCACGTCGCGTCCTTGGCCGAAGTCCGCGATGCAGGCCTGGTAGCCGCGGTTCACGAGGATGTTCTCCGGCTTCAGGTCCCGGTGCATGACCGGCCACGCATGCATGTAGCCGACGCCACGCATAATCTGGTAGAGCAGGAACTTGCGGTAGTCTTTCTGCAGCGGGTGCAGGACGGCCTGGGTGAGGGGGCAGCGCAGCGGCGGCTGGTCTGTCGCACCGCGCGGCTGCGCGTCACTCGCCGCTGGCGGCGCCGGCGGGTCCGCCTCCGCCTCGAGCGCGGCGGCGGCTAACTCGAAGTCTCGCGAGGCGTCGGCCGTCTCGCCAAGCTCCGCGCGCGGCGCGGGGCTCGTGAGGTCCAGCGGGCTATGGTGCGGCGCTTCGATGCCGTGCAGCCGGTACTGGTGCTTGTTGCTCATTTTCTCCACGAAGATGGCCTGGTACGTGTCGTCCGGCACCTCGTGGCGGTAGATGAAGGAGGAGTCGAGCACCTCGCGTAGGGTGTAGTCCATCTTTTTCATCACCACGTAGACGCTGTCAAAGTTGTGCTTCGTGTAGTTGACGTACTCATATGTCATCATCTCCACACCGCCGAGGGGGATGAAAACGTCCTCCGCGGCGATGATGTTGTCGTGCCGAAACTGCACCATGAGCTGTATCTCCCGCGTCGCGCAGAGCCACTTGCGGGGCTGGTTGTCCTCGAAGATGCGGTTCAGCTTCTTGACGGCCACCATCGTGAAGGCGTCCAGCAGGTCGCGGCGCTCGTCGGGGTCGAGGCCCTCCAGGTTCTCCTCCAAGAGCTCCTCCGGCAGCGTGATGGCTGGCCCCGCGCTGTCCGGCAGCAGCGACGCCGCCGCCGGCGGGAGCGACTCCTGCGCCCAGCTCCGCTCGGCGGCATCCATGCGGCTGCGCTCGGTCGCACCGAGCGCGTCCTCGTCGTCCGCGTCGCCCGGCGATCCCGCGGCGGCCAGCTGCGCCGCGGTGGTGCCGCCGGCACTCGCCGGCACCGCACGGGGTGTCGTGCTGGCGCCGCCCACGCGCAGGTACGGGATCGCGTTGAGGAACTCGACGCGCTCGCTGTCGCGCGCGCAGCAGACGCGGCCGTACGTGCCGAGGCCGATGGGGCTGAGCGCCTCGTAGCGCGAGAGCAGTTCAAACATCTCCGAGACGGAGTCCTCATCGTCCGCGGGGAAGACCACAACACAGCGCTTCGTGGCTAAAGGGTGCCGCAGTAAAGTGGCGAAACTAGAGAGGTGCATCTTTCCTTTTTTTTTGCTTCGATCTCACTCTAAAAGTAAAAAAGAAAGGAAAATAAAAGAAAAAGAAAACAAAGACTAATAAAAAACGAAATTGATATAACTATGAGGTGCTGTAGGAAGGCTACTCTCCTTACAACTTTCGATTCTTCGCTTTCAAAAAAAAAAAAAGACGAGAATCCGAGAGAAAGAGAGAGCATATTTATACGTGATACGGATCCACCTACACTCGCTGACAGAAGGAAAAAAAATACACATACATACAGTTTGTTTTCAGCATTTCCGCAACATAATGCTTTGTTTGCCTCTTTTCATTTCCCTCTTTCTGTTTTTTTTTTTTGATTCCGAAGGAAGAACAAAGAGAAAGAGAAAGATAGATAGAGAGAGAGAGAGAGAGAGAGTAAACAAAATAGTTACTTTACCT
>AUXH01000511.1:0-14036 GCA_000482145.1 Strigomonas culicis | reverse complement strand
GCTGGGCTCGTCGTGCTGACCATCCGGGCGCGGGCCGCGGCGGTGCTTGGGCTCGTCGTGCTGACCATCCGGGCGGGGGCCGCGGCGGTGGCGCCGGGACGGCCCATGGAAGTCCATGCGATCTGTCTCATTGTCATCCGGACGAGGGCCGTGGTGGTGGCGGTGATGATGGCGGTGCGTATGATTGGTGTCGTTATCGCAGGGGCAGGGGCCGTGGTGGGCGGGTGGTGCGGCGGGTGGTGCGGCGGGTGGCGGTGCGTATGATTGGTGTCGTTATCACAAGGGCAGGGACCGTGGTGCGGCGGGTGGCGGTGGGGATGGCGGCGGGGGTGGCGACGGGGTCCGTGGGGATGGTGGCCCTCCCTTTCCTCCGCCTCTTCCGTGACCTTCACCTCCGCGGCGCCGACCGGGTGGCGCACCTGTCCGCGCTTGTGTGGCTGCAGGCGCGTGTACACGCCCTGGGCGCCGGTGGCTGCCTCGGCCGGCCGACAGAGGTTCTGGAAGTACCCCAAGTAGTACTGGAGGCACGTGTCGAGCGGCAGCGTGGCTGTCGTCGACTCGCCGGTGCAGTCCGCGGCCTGGAACGTCTCCTCCACAACGTGGGTGCTGTTGCAGTGCACCACGACCGAGGCGGCGTCCTTCGTCGGGAGGCACGTGTCGGTCGCGTAGGTGGTCTCGCGGCAGAGGTAGCTGCAGCCGCTGTCCAGGCAGTTTTTCTGCACAAACACCTCGCCGGAGGGCGGCGACGTCGGCGCCTTCGTCGTGGTCGAGGGCGGCGCGGGGCCGCCCTCGACCGTGGCCGAGATGGCGTACTCGCGCAGCATGCACTGGTTGCTGCCCTTCGCGATGCGGATGTAGCCCTCCTCGCCCCAGCCCTCGCCCCACGAGTTCTTGATAATCCAGTAGGGCGTCTCCGCGGTGTCGTTGTAACCCACGAGGAGGACGCCGTGGTTGAGGTTCGTACCGAAGCAGTACGACACGACACCACCAAAGTAGAGCTGCCAGACGGTGGCATCGACCGCGATGGCGATGGGGCCGTACTCCGAGATGTACGCCGCCAGCACATCCTCGTCCTGCTGCAGCGAAAAGTAGCCGTTGATCGTCGCGCCGACCGTCTTGTCCGCCGTGTCGCAGCCGTCCACCGTGGCGTTGGCACCGGCCGTGTAGGGGTAGCTCGCCTCGGTGTACACGGCGCCGTCGCTGTGCTGGAGAAGGTAGTCGTACGCGCTCTCCATGAGGCCGCCGTTGCAGGCCTGGTCGACCGTGTCGCACGAGACGAGCTGCTGCTCCGACAGCGGCGTCAGCGCGTTACCGGCGCGCGCCCACTGCCCCTCGATGTTGCCAATGGCGGAGAAGGCCCAGCACGAGCCGCACTGGCCCTGGTTCTTCACGGGCGTCACGGCGCCCTCCGTGCGCCAGTCGGCGCCGGAGCCGGCGCGGCTGGGGTCCACGCTCGCCTGCGGCATGCGGTCGCGCTCCTTCAGGCGCGCGGCAAAGTGCTCGCGGCCGTTCGCGAAGGTGGCCAGGAACTCGTCCTGCGTGAGGTCGGAGAACTGATTGGGCGCAAAGTGCGCCTTGGTGTTCACGCGGTTGAGGTGCATCGAGCGGCGCATGTTGTCGACGAAAATGCCCTTGCGCAGCATCTCCTCCTCCGCTGTGGCATACGTCTTACCGAAGGTCTCCTTGAAGTTCTGAAATGCCTGCGTCTGGACCCCCTCCGACACATGGAAGGCACCAGAGGTGCAGCTACTCGCCAGTAGCAGCAGCAGCAAGCAGAGGCTTACAAGAAGTGTTTTGGGCATGTTTTTTTTTTGCTCAGTACACTTTAGTGTATATATATATATAGAAATGATGTGGTAATAAAAAAAAGAAAAAAAGAAATTGCAATGATTTTTTTTTTATTGGGGGTAAAGCAAGAGAGTAAACTACAAAAAAAAGAGTAGTTTACGAAAAGTGGAAAAAATCCTTTTTTTTTACTGAACAAGGAAGAAGAATAAGAGAAAAAGCAGGCGAGAAGGATAGATAACGCACACTCACAACGTTAGCATTGGAGTCAGTGTATACTATATATATATATATATATACAAAAGTGAACGCAAGAGAAATCAAAACAACATGACGTAATTCACACAAAACGAAATTGAATGGTGACGCACTACAGTCCGAGATTCTGAGATTGCAATGCTGGTCAAATACATGCGTGGACATCCACGCGAGTCGTGTTTCTATTTTTCGTACATTTGCCAGCACGCGAGACAGTAGTAGCCACGGTCGACCTTGCGGTTGACGCAGGGGTACAGATCCGCCTTCTTGCCGCACCCATCGCAGTACTTATTCCTCAGCCCCACCGTCAGGCTCCGCTTGGGCCGCGGCGGCCCGCTGTGCTCCTTCTGGCGCACGACGGCCTCCTCCTCCGGGGCGGCGCCGCCGTACTGCAGCAGCGCCGGCCGCACACCGACCACCGCCGCGCGGCCCGCGTCCAGCTCGACGTAGGCGTCGGTGGAGAGGATGTGCTCGAGGAGGTCGCGGCTGGCCGGCCCCGCCGCCGCGAGGAGCGCCGCCGCCTGCTGCGACCACTCCGCCGGCGTGCGCGCGGCCGCGCCGGCGACCGGCTGCAGCGCCGCGCCCGCCGCCGCGAGCGCCTTCGCGTAGCGCTCGCGGTCCGCGTAGGTCGCAAAGACGAGATGGTCGAGCGGGAACAGGCAGCGGCGCACGAGGCTGCCCGGCGCGTGGTCGTCGTCGCCGGCCAGCCGGTGGCCGAGGCGGCCGCGCGCGCGCTGCTCCACGTCCCGCACGTGCGCCGCCTGCGCCTCCCAGAAGGACGGCTGCTGCTGCTGCTGCGGCTGCGCTTTGTGTGAGAGGTACACCTTTTGCGCGTTGAAGCGGTCGACCGCCACGCCGCTCTCGGACCCGTCGCAGACGGCGACCCAGCCCGCCAGCTGCTGCTCCGCCGCCGGACGCAGCGGGTCCACCTTACGGCTGTGCGACGCGTTCAGCGCATCCGCCGCGAGGATGACCTTCTCCTGCCACCACAGATCCGTCAGGCAGTTCTGCAGCTCGTAGACGACGAGGTCGCTGCCGCAGTGCGCGGCAAGGTGCTCCCGCAGGCCGCCGATGGTCCCCTCGCCGTGGTGCTGCACGAGGTGCCGATAGACCTCCGCGCGCAGCGCCGCCTCGGCCGCTGCCTGGCCGTCCAGCAGCAGGAACTCGAAGAGCTCCGTCGCGCGCGGCGCGGCGCCGCACAGCGCCGCGCGGCAGTGCTCGGCCGCGTCGTGGAACTGCTGCTGCACGTAGGCGGCCTTCGCCGGCGTGAGGTGGCGCGCGAGGTTCAGGTTGTCCTCGTAGGGGTCGTCGATGCAGACACCATGGAAGACACGGTCCGCCAGCATGAGGGAGCGCACCTCGTTCGCCGCCGTCCAGCCGCACGCCTCCTTCGTCAGCACCGCGGCCGGGTCGCGGCAGTCGCGGCGCAGGGAGACGACGTGCCGCGCCCAGTCGAACTCGTCCGCGTAGAAGTAGAAGAAACCGCTGACGAGCTGCGCGAGCCGCGCGCGCTGCGCCGCGTCCTGCCGCGCGTCGGCGGGCCAGAGCGGCAGGTACGGGATGTCTTGCTGCGCGAGCCGCGGGGCGACGTGCACCGTGGACGGCTCCACGAACGTGGCCGCGCCGCAGCGGAGGAGATAGTAGATCCACAGCGACGTCACCGCGTAGGAGGTGAGGAAGCCGCGGCGCGAGTTGTTCACCCCCTTGCGCTTGCTCCACTTCTTGAGAAACATGTTGCCCACGCGGAACAGCGGGCTCTGCTCGAGGTAGCGGCGCAGGAACCAACTGTTGCGGATGCCGAAGGTCCGCGCCGAGATGTCGAGGTCGATCGAGAAGAGCTCCGGCAGGCGCCCGCCCTTCTCCCACTGCTTCACGATGCCGGTGCTCTCTTTGCGGCTGAAGAGGCGGAGCGCTTTGCTGCCGTCCGCCACAGCGACCACCACCAGATGCCGCTTCCCGGGGCGCGGCGTGATGGTCGCGCCGTAGCGCTGCTCGAGGGCCGCCGCCGTGTCCATGAAGGCCTTGTAGGTGTACGCGTTGGAGAACTCGTAGTCAATCCTGTACGGCTCGTCCGCGCTGTGGCGGTGGAGGTCGTACCGCTGTGCATTCTTTTTCTTCCGGCGCACCACCGGGATGCGGGAGTGCACAACGGGCTCCAGCTCCTCGAACAGGAAGCCACCGTTTTTCATTTTTTTGCAGATCGCGCGGATGAGATCCTTCTCCTTCGTACGAGAGGTGAGGGCGTTTTCAAAGTGCCCCTGCTCGGCGCCGTCCGTCTCGATAAGCTGCGGCACCACCGCCGAGAAATCGGCGTCCCCGCGGCCATCCCAGCAGCCCATGGACACACAGCTCCCGAACAGAAAGACGGTGGGCCGCTCGTCCATCGACTCGTTCAGCAGCAGGTGGAGCTGCCTCTCGCAGTCGAGGATGACGCGGAAGGCCTCGGGGCCGCCGTCGTCGTGGTCGACGTCACACGTGATGCAGTCGCTGAAGGCCAGCAGCAGCTCCGGGCTCGGCGCCGGGGCGTCCGCGGCCGCGGGCGGGTGCCGCGCGAGGCGGCGGACGAGCTCATCGTGCTGACAGGCGCTGTGGTGGTCCGCGTCATCGATGACGCGGTTGCACATGTCGCAGAGTTCGTACATGTCGGCCGCGGCCCGCGGCGCGACCGCAGGAGCCGCGTCGCCTTGTATCGTCCTCAAGGCGGCGTTATCAGCTTCCGCAAGGCTCGACATGGCGAAAAATAATAATAATAAGAAATATAAACCTACAACAACAATAGCACCTAATTGCTCTCTAGAGGGGAAAAAAAAAGAGTATACGATGACGTAAACTAGACTTAAAGACGCAAGGAGGAAGATCCAGGGAATCATTTCTTGCTTTTCGAAGACACCCACTCATTCACATGGATACATACACAGATGCAAATGCATGCGTAAGGAATCGTTTCAAGGAACCCTTAAAATGTGCCATTATTGATATGCCTTTTTGATATTCCATTCTTCTTCTGTGCGTTTTATTCCACTCAACTATTATGAATTGTAGTAAGCCGTATCATTTTAGGGTTCCGTTCTTACTTCGTCGGTATATATGCACCTACCTACAAGTTAAAGCGACAAAGGAGATACATATGTGGGCCTTGTGCGTTTGCACACACACACACACACACATGCGTGTTGCGGTAAATACATGACAATACTAATAACAATGATCAAAAGTGTGAAACAAAAGACAAAGAAGTGAGTGGAAATAATCCTCCAAGAATAAAAGGAAAACAACAAAAAAAAGAACAAATAAAAAATGCAAAGCGAACAATAAAAAAAAAGGAAGTTACTTGAAGAGCTTACCGCTCCTCTTTCCTTCTTCCGTTACTCTTGTTTTTACATGCTGCTGCTGCTGCTTCTTCTCTCTCTCTTTTTTTTTTTTAAGTTTCCTGCTTCCTGCTCTTATAGCTGGCTCAGCGCCTTCTCCGCCGCGTCGTGGTTGCGCTTCTTGAGCTCCGTGTCGGCTGGCATACCCACTGCCTTGGTGTACCACTTGCGTGCCTCCTCCTTGTTACCCTGCTGCTTGTACATGTCGCCGATCATCTTCGCGTTGTGAATGGTGTCGCCCGCCTCCGCAGATGCGAGGAGGTACTTGAGGCACTCCTCCGGCGTGGAGGAGGGCGGCTCGCCGAAGAGCAGCGCGGCCGCCTTGCGCTCGAGCCAGCTGACCTTCAACACGCTGGCGCACCAGTTGCCCATGCAGTGCAGCGACGTGGCGTCCGCCGGGTTGAGCTCCACCGCCTTCAGGAACTGCTCCTTGATCTTGTACGCGTTCGCGATCTTCTCCTTGGTGCTGACGTGCTGCGCAGAGAGAAGGATACCGAGCCACTTGTGCGAGGCGAAGTTGTTGCCGTCCTCGTTGACGGACTGCTGGACGAGCTCGAGACCTTTCAGCAGGAAGGGCTCCTGCGCGCTCGCGTCGGTGATCTCCTCGGCCATCTCGTAGCAGGCACGGCCGAGGCGCCAGAGGACCTCGGGGTGCGTGGCGCCGCCCTCGTAGGCTTTCTGCAGGTACTCGTAGCATCCCTTGATGTCCGGCTTCGCAAGAATCGCCTCGGACTCCTTCGCAATCACTTCCCAACTGGCCATGATGAGTTTTCTTTGGTAGCAATGATTTTTTTTTTTTAAAAAAACTAAATAGAATGCCAAAAGAGGAGGTCATAAGTAAGAAGATGTATGAAATGTTGGCATTTTTCATTCTGTAAGGCAAGTCCTCCCACCACTCCTGCTCGCATATCCTTTTTTTTTTTGGCTTTTCTATATAGTATTATATGATAAAGAGTCTACACGTCTATTTTCCTTTTCATAAAAAAGAAAACAGCATTACCGTACCGTGTACTGGTGCCAGGTACGTCCCACCGCCTTCCCGCCTCAGGTGGCCTTGCCCAGGTACTTGGAGACGATGGGCACGAGGGCGTCGAACGCAAACTGCAGCTCCTCCATGCTGCGTGCGCCGATCATGTTCACCTTGCCGGTCACGTACACCGTGCTGCTGACGCGCCAGCGGTTCTGACTGGCCGCGCTCTCCAGACGGACGATGCACCCCATGTGGCGCTCGGGCTCGAAGCTGCAGAAGACGGAGCTGACGCCCGGGCTCTCGGCGGGGTCCAGGGTGTGGTGCGCGAGATCGTCCAGCCGCACCGGGCTGCACAGGTTGAAGCGGGCCATGATGGACCGCACGCGGAAGCGGAACGAGTCGATCCGGAGGTGCAGCGCGCGGCGCAGGATGCGCACCGTCAGCTCCGCGGCGCAGCGGGACTCACTGATGCTTGCGGCGCCGACGATGTGGATGGTGCCGGAGCTGCGGATCTGCGCGACCGCGTTCGGCTCGTTGAGTCGCATCGTCGCGGCGGGGATGCGGTGGTGCGGCAGGTACTCCACGTTGCGCGCCGCGCAGCTCAGCAGCCGCAGGTCGACGCCCTCGCTGATCTCCGCCTGTGCGATGACCGCGACGACGACAGGGAACGCCTTGGGGTTCGGCACGTTCGGTAGGTACACGGTGAGGTCCTCGATCGGCGGGGGCACCAGGGCGGCCGCGTCGTCCGCCGGCTGCAGCGGCACCTCCTGGTGGTGGTGCTGCAGCGCACTGTCGTGCAAATCTAACAAGTCGTTGTTGTTGTCGTCGTCGGGACCCATGGCGAAGTCCTGGTCATCGTCGCCGAGTGCCGCGCGGTCACGCTTCCTACTGTCCAGGTGCCCGGTGGGGGCCGGAGCGTGGCTGTCATGGAGCGCGTCGCTGTCCCCCACCTCTTCCTGGTCATCGAAAAAATGCTCCGCGTCGTCAAAGTCGAAATTATCCATCCTATTTAGTGCAACAGCTGCGCTCTTCTTCCGTTTGCTTTTCTGCGGCAAGGAGAACACACGCAGAGAGAGAGAGAGAGGAGAGAGAATCAGAAAGATTGCTTACACACAAAGGCAGCAGTAAGGAAACATGAAGAGAGAGAGAGAGAGAGTGAGGGAGTGTCGCAGACAGAACAACGACAACAACAAAAAAGAGGAAACCAAACGGTGAAATCCTACAACGAATTTTGTATTAGTGGCCTTATTGATTTGTTTATATAATACAACCATGCATGGAAGTAATGATGAAAGAAGATGTATTAGAGCGTTATGGTATGGTACACGTAAGAGCACTACGCGACGTGTCTTCGCTTGTATACGGACAAAAAAAAGTTGAAAGCAAAACAACAAAAAAAATGAAAACAAAAAATACAACAGGAAAAAGAGGAAAAAAGAAAGCAAGTTGGTACGCTCTAGTGCGCGTATACACAAATACGCGACAAGCGTTTTGTATTTATTTGTATTTTCTTTCATGATTATGATTTCCTAAGGTGAATAGTAATAAGAATGCCACTTTTGATGGTATATGCATAGTTAACTATTCATATACGTAGGAAGGATACATTCAAAAAGGCGAGCAATAAAAAAGAAAAGAAAGGAAAGGCACCTACGCTCATGATAGCAACGCGTGGCTCCCCCTTCCAAAATGATGTGCTACCATGTTTGCCTATCGAGCATCTCCGGCGAAGGACTAGTGCGAGTGGCCGTGATGGCCCCCGCAGTCGTGCGCGTGGCCGTGATCGCTGTCGCTCGGGCCTGCCCACACGGCCGTGCACTGGAAGCACCGCGCGACCGCCTCCATGTCCCTCTGGCACTCCGAGGACGGCGCGCGCGACGTGCCGAAGATCATCTGCTGCCGCTCCCAGTTGTACGAAATGGGGAACTGGAAGTGGTGGAACTGAGAGAGCGCGAAGAGGCACTTCTCGAGCGCCACGTTGACCGTGTCCGTCTCGCTGTGGCACCGGGGCGGCAGCTTGAACGGCAGGTACACTTGGCTGTCATCGTCCTCCGCCTCCTCTGTCGACTGCGGCGCGTCGGCCTCGGCTGCCTGGCGCGCGAGCAGCGCGTCGTACGCGGCGCGCGTGATGGTGCTGCGGCTCGTCGCGAAGAGCGTCGTGTAGGTGTCCTGGACGTGTGGCTGCACCGCCTGCGCGAGGCGCGTGAACTGCTCCGTCGCGTCCTGCAGCTGCGCGGCGCTCACGCTCTCGTCCGCGACGAGGGCAAGGTGCAGCGCGTAGCTGGACCCGTGGCGCGTCAGGAACACGTTGATCGCCGTCATGCGCTGCCCCTCCACGCGCGGCCGAAAGGTCTGCAGCCGCTGCCGCACAGTCGACACCTCCGCCGAGTTCTGGCAGTCGAAGAACTCGAGGATGGAGTCGCGCAGCAGGCCGTAGCCGATCTGGCAGATGGACAGCGACACGACCATGCCGGCCATGCCGTCGAGGCCGGTGATGCCGACGCACTGACCGAGCACGCCCAGCAGCGCGACGCCGCCGCTCCAGGCGTCGGCGCGGTGGTGGTACGCGTTCGCGATGATGACGCGGGAGCCGGCCCGCACGCCGACGCGCTTCGTCCACTGAAACAGCAGCTCCTTCACGACGACGGAGGACGCGGCGAGAATGACCATGGTCCACAGCACCATGCTCTGGCCCGTCTGCTCGTCGACCGCGGTGAGCTCGAAGTGGCTGTGGCCGTGGGCGTCGTGGTCATGATGGTGATGCTCATGGTCGTGCTCGTGAGCGGCGGCGACCGGTGGCGGGGCCAGGTACGCCAGGAAGCCTGTGTAGCAGTGCTGGCCGCTCTGTACGAGCAGCGCGATGCCGCCGAAGAGCAGGATGGCGGCCACGATGACAGCCCCGCTCGTCTCCAGCCGGCCGATGCCGTACGGGAAGCGGCAGCGCGGGAAGAGCACCGCGGCGAGTGAGATGGACAGGTACGAGATGGCATCCGCCAGGAGGTCCGTCAGTGCGTGGAAGCCATCCGCGACGAGGGCCACGGAGCCGCCCGCGCTGCCTGCCCACAGCTTTGACACGCTGAAGAAGACGTTGGTCGCCGCGCCGGCGGCGGTGGCGATCTGGCACTGGCGCAGCGCATCCCCCTTAATATTCTTCTCGATCGTCTGGTGGCTGTGGCCGTGGCCGTCGCCGTGGCTGTGGCTGTGGGCGCGCGCGGCCCCCTGCGCCGGCGCCGCGGTGGCGCTCCGCTGCCGCATCACCGTGGTGAAGTAGTAGTGGTAGGGAGAGCTGGTGGAGCGCCCGGTGGAAAAAGAACGAGCTCGGTTCGTGCAGAGCCACGGAAGCGACGCACACCAAAAGATGTTTCGCGGGAGTGGGGGCGCGGGACCACACGAGGGGCCAGAAACAGAAACCACGGTGAGGTACGCTCGGTGGCAAACACGGATGCTGCTGTTCGGTGGTGTTGTGGGTAAGGAGGAGAACAGAAACAAGCGTCTGCGTGCTAGCATACCAAAAGGACAAAAAAACAGTGCGGCGAAGAACGGGGCTTTCAAAGCAACCACCGCAAAAAAGCAACAACAGCAACAACTAAACAAAGTCCAAAGTGAACAGGTATGAAGAGAAAACAACAAGAATATGTGTGCTGTAGAAAAAAAAAAGGTTGTCTGTTCTTGAAGTAGGTTTTCTTTCTATTTAGTGTTACAAAGCCTGTTTTACATACACACGTAAACTTTTTTTTTTTGTAATATCTATTTAGTTATTCCAATCTTGAGCTCAACTTATAGTAAATACTAGTGGCAGCGGGTGCGTGAAGAAGAAGGGTAGAGAGAGATAGTATATAGAGAGGCAATGGGTGTATAATTATTTTGTTATTCACAATTGTTATGTGTTAGGATAATGGTAATCTGTTGCTTTCCGACACTTTCTTGTACCAATCTGCTTTTTTTTTAAACCCAGTCGTTGTGCGTACGTAGAGAGTGTAGGCGATAAGTGCACTTCTCCTTTTTTTTTTTGAAAGAGTCGTGTGTATAAATACTGAAAAAGCATTTTTCTTTTGATCGCTCACGCGTCTAAACTACTCAGCGCCAGGGCGGAGGGAATGAGCACCTCGATCTCATAAAACGCATCGTTTCTGAGGATCGTCATGGGCAGCTCAAAGCGCGGCAGCGCCCGCCGCAGCCGCTGCGCCTCCTCGCTGTCGTCTGCCGCGTCCCGCGCCGGTAGGTACGGCGCCGCTGCGCGGTAGCCGCGCAGCGGCGGCTCCGACGGCGTCGCCTCGCTCTCACTCTCCTCCGAGCTCGCGGCCGGGCCGAGCCGCTCCCGCACAAAGGCCCTCTCCAGCAGCAGCTGGCAGCGGCAGCGGTACTGCTGGCTGAGCTCCAGCAGCACCGCGTAGAGGCTCGCGCGGCTGCGCACCTCCTCGCCCCCCACCGCCACGATAATGTCGTCGGCTGCGAGCCCCGCGGCGGCGGCGGGGTAGCCCTCGTATACCTTCTTCACCCGCACTCCACTCACGCGCTCGGCCCCGCGGGCAATCGTGAAGTCCTCCAGCTCGAGGCCGAGGAGCGGCGGCCGCACGGCGATCTGCCGCTGGTGCGGGCTGTACACCTCCAGCACGTCGAGCCGGCTCTCCAGGTCCGCGTAGCGCGCCTCGTCCTGCTGCCGCAGCAGCGCGTTCGCCGGGGTGGGCGCGAGGTGCTGCTCCGCGACGGTGTACAGGATGAGCTGCAGCCGGCGAGAGAGGTCCGTCGCGCGCCGCGAGGGCGTGAGGCCGGCCGCCGCGGCGAGCGGCGCCGCCTCACGGTCGGCGCCGTCCGCGCGCTCGACGCCCTCCTGGACGTCCAGCAGCGCCCAGCTGAGGTCGCGGTCGCGCGCCTTGAGGCACGCGGTGAGCTCTTCCCGCGTCACGAAGGGCGCCGGCGCCGCGCTGCCGCTGCCGCCGTGGTGGTGGAGCGCGCCCCGCAGCGCGCGCAGCTCCGCCTCGCAGGCGCGCAGCCCGTCGGCAAGCGTCTCGACATCCTCCACAAGCCCCGCCACCGCGGCCGGCGGCGGCGCGGCGGACATCACGGAGGACGCGCGGCGCGCGTTCGTGCGCGTCTGATGTAGCGCCTCGCGCACCCCGTCGAGCTGCTCCAGGATCGCGAGCTGCTGCGCTTCCAGCCGCGCGATCTGCGGCGTCAGCCACTGGACGTGCTCCAGCAGCCGGTGGTGCGCCGCCGCCTGGTCCGCGACCCTGCGCTGCAGCACAGAGTGGAGCGTCTTGTGGAGGGTGTAGGGCGGGCGGTCGGCCGCCGCCGCGGGGCCCGGCGAGGACCGCGCGGCCGCACTCCCACCCTCGCGCGGTGCCTCCGGCTCCGGCCGCTGGAAGGCGAAGCTGCCACGCTGCTGCTGCTGCTGCTGTTGCTGCTCTTCCTCCTGGAGCTGCTCCGCCGCAAAGGCGGACGCGTCACCCATCTCACGGTGCAGCGCGGCGAGGTCGCGCTCGTTCGTTTTGCTGCGCAGATTTTGTGCGATGTTGACGTCGATGAGGTGACGGCATGTGGAGAGGAGCACCGCGAAGAGGTCCGCGTACGGGCCCTCCGTGTCGAAGGCATGGTCGTCAAAAAACGTCTTGAGTTTGTTCAACGTGTACAGGGTCGGATTCTCTTCTTTCAGCTGACGCTTGGCGGAGCTCTCGGCCACGCTGCCGTGAGAGGGCGACCGTAGCGGGTCCATCGAGGGCTGTGGTGGGCCTGGCCGTGAGATGCAATCGTAAGTGGTTACGTTTTTTTTTTTCGTATAATAGATAGCAGAGAGGAGGGGATACTAATACTTTATTGCAAGAAAAGAAAAAACACGGAGAGAAAGAGTAGAGCTTGTACAGAGCAGCATTACCTTCTTGATCCATTCTTTTTTCTTTTTCTTTTTGTTTGAGCAGTTTGTCGACTCCTGTCGCGGACGCGCCGCGTCACTTGTATTGGCTTGTTTCGCTTCCTAAGACTTATTTTCAGCTAAGTGTTTTTCGTTAAGTTATCTGTGAAATCGTTCCTTTTACGTCTAATGGATTTTCGATTCTTTCTTTCTTATATATATATATATATACAAAAGGAAATGGTCAGGGCAAACACTGTAATATAAACGGTACCATTGGGGTATGCCAGGAAATCGACGCACTTAGTACCTCCGCGAGTAGGGCAGCGTTCATGGCGCCGCTTACGCCGCTGAGCAGCAGCAGCTCCGCAAGGGCGTTGCTGATCGCGCTGCCGTTCGCAGAGGCGAGGATGGACCCGCCCGCGCCGGTGCCGGCGGAGAGCGAGGCGGCGAGCACCGGCAGGCCGGCGGCGAGCTGCGGCAGCGCGACCAGCGACGGCAGGCGGCGCTGGGCCTGGCGCGCGGACTGGAGCCCCAGTGCCGCATAGGCCTGCCGCGGTATGGGCGCGCTCGCGAAGACACGGCGACCGAACATGAGAGGATATGTATAAAAGGGTTCCCACTTTATTGTTGTTTGTTCTTTTTGTTTTTTAGAATGACTGCGGAATAGGGTGTAGGTGTGTGTGAGAGAGAGAGGGAGAAGGATGTATAAATTAAGTCGCTGAGTGGGGATGTTGACTAACAATACTGTATAAACATGAACATTGACAGAGAAGAAGAGAAAGACACCTAGAGAGAGAGAAAAAGATAGTTGTTGTTATAATACTTTTAAATAATCTTTAGAAATACCGTCCAGAAGCAACACTGAAATAATAATAATAATAAAACTATTCTGAAACGGTTTAAAGGTAAAAAAAAAAAACGTAGATGTGCTGCATCGATCTTAACAGAGGCAGGACCATGCCCTTTTGCTTTCGAATTTGGAATCAGCAAAATGATTACTACACACACAAAAAAAGAAAAAAAAAGAGAGCGAGCACTCATTGCTTCATGACTTTTAAGTTAACTATACTTGTATTGGGTTTGAGTATGCACATATGTCTCTTCCTTCCCACCAGAAGAATTCCTTTCACTACCACTTGCATTCCTATTCTCTCCTCCTTTTTTTTGTGTGTGTAGTGTCTGATTATACGTCCTCTTCTTTTTTTTTTTGTTCCTTCACACGGCCTCACACCCACTGCACTGTGGTGCCGTCTTCATTCAAGCCTCGCTCGTTATTGTAGTAGTTGCTGACCGTGAAGCCGCCGCGGTGCGTCCCTTTCGCGTTCACCGTCACCGCCGTCGTCGACGCGGTATTATTATTATTATTGTTATTATTCAGTTGGATCTGGCGCTGGAACAACTGCAGCTCGACGTCACGGTCGCTGCGCGCCAGGTAAAGCTCCGCGGCGCCGCCCGCGCTGCGAAACGACATGTGAAAGGCCATCCACGCGGACCAGACGCCGATCATGCCACCTGCGAAGATATCCGAGTGGTTGTGCTTGTTATCGCGCGTGCGGCTGACCGAACAGATGAGCGCAAAGGAGAAGGGCAGCATGCAGAAGATGAGCCGCGCAAAGCTGCCCTGCCGCGCGTAGGGCCGCAGGTGCGCGGCGAGGAAAAAGTAGAGCAGCGTCGCGACCGAAAAGCTGATGCTGCTGTGGCCGGAGGGGAAGGACAGGCGGCCCTCCTTCAGGATAGGGTGCGTCTTCATGAGCTCACAAAAGAAGTCCATCTCATGCATCGGGTCGGGCAGCGTCTGGTTGTG
>AUXH01000510.1:0-14038 GCA_000482145.1 Strigomonas culicis | reverse complement strand
TTTTTTTATTCATTTTTTTTTTTAAATATCTACAACACATACAATTGCATGTGTATTTCTCAATGAAATGCAATCCCTATGAAGATAGGAAAAAATAATAAAAAAAAGAATAATTAAATTAAAAAAAAAAGGAAGAACAACAACGACAAAAAAGATTCATACTCTTTTCTTCTTCAGTTTTCTATTTTTGTAGTATGTTTATAGGAAGAATACAATCCAAAAAGAGAAACAGAAAAAGGGAACAAACTGCTATTGGAAAACATATTCAAATACAAATTCATTTTTTTTAAATTGTGCTTTTTTTTAATTATTATAGATTTACTCTTTTGTGTTTTCCATTTTTTTTTGTAGAAGGATATATAATGATTAAAAAGACAAAAAAGGAAAGATATAGAAGCGAGATCGATGTCATTATAACTTTCTATCATTCACTCCATTCGTTTTCTTTTTTTCTTTTATTTTTGCTGTTTGTTTTTTAATTCTTTTTTTTTCTTTTCTTCTCGCAGCGCACCATCTTAGAAAGCAATTTTTTGCTCATCCGTAGAATACATGCTACGATCAATATGTAAAGAAAAAACATGGAAAACGTTTTTTTTTCGTTTCTTAAACTGAGACAGGTGTGCGATGAGGAGCACGTATAACAACAAAAGAAAGTAGAAGTATATAGAACCAAAATATATTTTTTTTGGTATAGGAAATCAATCAATCAATCAATTAATAAATAAAAAGCAATCGGAAAAAAAAAGAGCACTAACAAAAAAAAATAATCACGCTCAAAGAAACGTTCTAAGACGAACACATCGAAAAAAAAAGTGAAAGAAAAATAAAGTATCAACCGCATCAAAAAAAAAAAATAAGAGAAAGAAAAGCCCGGAAGGGAAACAAACAAGCAAAAGGAAGGAATAAGAAAATAATGAGAGAATCAACTAAATAAAAGTGTGAGAGAGAAAAAGAGAAAGAACAATTAATGTCAAAAAAAAAATGAAGCAAAAGGTAAATATGGGGCTGGCGGGAAGGGAGTGAGGGGAACGAATCATTTAATGTTTTCTTATACATTCATATATACATTTCTTTTATTACTTTTTTCAGTTACCTTTACTTTTCTCCTAGTAATAATAGTAAAAAGAAAAAGAATCATAAACATGTACGGAATAACAGAAATGATGTCGATTGAAAACAGAACAACAAAAAAAAAGGGGTATATAATCCAGCCGAAGAGGAAGAGGGAAAAAAGAATAATTCTGAATTCTTTTCCTTTTTTCTTTTTTGTAAGCATTTTTCATTGTGACTTTACAAAAAAAAAAGTAGACAGTATATATAAAAAAAGTACCAACAGCACCTATACGAAACTGCAGATTTATTATTATTGTTAATCATTTTATTATTGTTTTTTTTTCTTTTTGAATTTTACTTTGTTTAGCCACAGTCAAAAAAGAAAGGAACAATAACAAAAGTAATCATAATAATAAACGATGTGATAGCAATAATAAAATAATATCGAAGACACCACTTAGCGACGACAACAGCGAAAAAGAACACAAAGAAGAATAAAAAACAAAAAAAATGGCAACCTCAAGGATATAACTATGATTATTCTCCATAAAGATGCATACAATACATATATGCACTGAGCTTAATTCTTTATATTTCTTTTTCTTCCTTTTTTATTTCTTCTCATTGGTTCTCTTTTCGATAGAGGGAGAGAAAGATATATACACACACACACACATACACACACACATACACACGATTATATATAGACATGAATCCATTGTACGTATACATGTTTTTTTTTTTTAAATCCTTTCACACTCATGTATATAATTAATTATTTATTACTTACTTTAAATAACTGAAAAGCAATATGTATTGTTGTTTCTGTGTGGTTGTAAAAAGAAAAAAAAGAGAAAGACAGAAACAAGTATATATATAAGTATGCAAGTATATAGACGAGATACAAAAAAAAAAGAATTATCATTTTTTTTCTTTTGTTTAAACTGTGAAAGCAAAACAGAAAAAACAAAAAAGATTCAGAAGACGACGAAAAATGAAAAGAAAAGGAAGCAAAAATAAATAAATAAAGAAAAACGTAAACTAAAGAAATACAACAATAATATATTTTACTGTCATTTGTGTTGCTCCAGAACAGTAAAAGAAAAAGAGAGAAAGCAAAGAAATACTTCTTCCAAAAGAGAAATAATAACAATGTAAAAGAAGTATGATTAATTTTTTTCGTTTCCTTTATTGTTTTTTTTTCATGTAATATAAAAACACAAAACACGGAAAAAAAAAGAGGTCAAAACCGCTCTAAAACAAAGAAAAGAAATAACCAATTACGTTTAAAATGGAGAAAAAAGACACACAAAGAAAAAAAAAAGGAACTGGACCGTTCAGTAAACTAAAAATCGAAAAAACAAATTGAGGTGGAGAGTAAGAACGAAAAAAAGAGAGAATGAGGGTTACTTTTTTTTTTTTAGTTTCCTAATTATATATATATATATATACATATGAGTATAAATGTACACGTCACATTACCTTTATTATTTCTTCTTTTTTTTTTAGATTCCAGATATATATATTTTTTTTCAAGCCTATAGATGTTGTTTGATAGGTCTTTTTTTTTTTGGTTATATAATTATCCCTTTCAATGATATGGATAACGAAAAAAAGAAAAAAAAATAGCGTGGCAAACGCAAAAAACGTTTATATAATAGTAAGAAGGGGAAAGAGGAGAAGTGCGAAAAGCAAAAAATAAAAAAAAACAAAAGAGGGAAAAAAAGAAGAAAAAACGACTGACAAGAATCAAATAGTAATGCTAGTAATAATGATAGTAATGATGATTGGAAAAACAAAATGAATGAAAGAAAAAATCGAAGCATGCAATAATAATAATAATGCTAATGAAGAAGTAAAGAGTAGCGCTGGCATTGATTAGTTTTTTTTTCGCTGTAATTTTCTTTTTTTTTGTTTTGACAAGTATGGAATGTTTATTATCATCTTTTATTTTTGTTTTGCTTTCCTTTTTTCCATACATTTCTTTTTCGTTGTCTTTTTTTTTGTAATCCCTTTTTTTTCTTTTAAGCCTCACCGTCCGCATCATCCTCATCATTACACATTTTGAAATTCAAATTCATTATTCTCTCGTACAGCAGGGCCTCCTCTTCTTCCTCCTCGCCGCCCTCCGTACTCAGTGAAAAGTTATCCGTCTCCGTGTTCTCCTTATTCGCCGTAGCACTGGTGGTGTTGTGGCTCACGGCTGCGTCGCTTCCCTGCCTGGTAGCGGTGGCCACCGACTGCTGCTGCTGCAGCTCGCACTCCGCCGGCTTGGCAAGTGCGCTGGTGCTTGTGCTGGTGTTGCCATCCTCGCGCTGCTGCTCCGCGTAGCGCACCTTGATCCTCCGGCCGTACACCTCCTTCCCGTTGAGCTGCTTCATCGCTTCGATGGTGCTGCTGCCGTCGAGGTAGTACACGAAGCCGTAGCCCTTGCTGCGCAGCTTCCAGTTGAGGCCTGTCGCCGCCGGCGCCGCCTCCGCATCCGCGTCCGCCGGTGCCGCGCCGCCGCTCTGCAGTACAGTGGCCAGCCGCGGGTGCGCGTGGCGGTAGTCGTAAATGATGTGCGTCTGCGCCTCGTCGATTGCACCGAACTGCCGGAAGAGCGCCTTGAACTCGTCGTTGCTGAGCTTCTGCGAGAGAAAGTTGACGATGAGCTGGTTCTTGTGTGCAAAGAGCGGGACGGGGTCCTCCTCAAAGGTGCGACCCTCATGCACCACCGCTGCGGCGCCGCCCTTGCCACCGCCGCCGTTGGAATTCATCTTTTTGGGCGGCTTCGCCGACGCCGGCGGCGCGCTGCCGCAGGCACTCCCGAGGTGGTGCATCGGCGCCTGGCGGTGGTGGCTGTGGCTGTTGCCGTGGAGCATGCGTGACGGTGCGTAGGCCGGCCGCGCGGCTGCGGCCAGCCACGGCTGCTGCTGCGGTGGCGGGAGGCCGCCGGGCAGCGGCACCGCAAAGAGCGGCATCTGTGGGGGTGAGGAAATGTGCGGCGGCGGCTGAAGCACCGCGGTCGGCGGCGAGTTCAGATTGCTTGGCGCACCGGTGCTCAGGAAGTAGACTTTGCCGGAGTTTGCGGACGGCGCGTGCGGCGGCGCGCCGTTCACCGACTGCAGCATCACAGAGTACGGTTGCTGGTTGTGGTTCAGTGGCGGATGGTTGGTCATATTATTATTGTTATTGTTATTGTTATTGTTGTTAATCATGAAATAATTGTTGGCATTGGGTGCGGCGGTGGTGGTGGTCGTCGTGGCATTCATTTTGTTGTTCGTGTTACCGTCCATCGCCATAGGCATGTATACAAATACCATGTTGCCGTTGCTGGTGCCGGACATGTTTGCGTTTTGCGAAAACGACATATTGACATAATCATTCGGCGTGCCCGTCGTCGTCACGTACGAGAGGGATGAAGGGTGACCAGTGTTGAAGCTGGGGTTGTTATGAATTTGAAAGACTGTATTATTATTATTATTATTATTAACGTTCGCGTTGTTGTGCGTTGAAGGATGATTTTGAAAGGATGCCGGAGGGGTCTGAAAGTGGAACTGTATCGGCTGCGGCTGCTGTTCCAGCGCGGCGGGGGCAGTATAAACGTGCATTCTTTTTTTTTTTTTACTTATGTACTCTTTTTCTGTTTAGAAGAGGATAAAGACACACTACACAGACGAGAGAGGATGTCAGTGATGTCGTGCCTTGCTCGTAAGTAAACGAAAAAAAAAAAAAAAGAGAATCGTTGAGATAAAAATGTGTGTAGGATCCTTGTTCTATTGCCTTCTTATTGTTATTTTTATTATTATCACTACTACCGCGTTTTTTTTTGATTACGTATATAAAAGAGCTGTTTGAGGAATAATAATAATAATAACAACAACTCTACTGACAATTTTTGCTCGAATATTTGTTTTTTTTCTCCTTTTTTTTCCTATTGAAAAGGTTGACTGTATATACAAGAATTAGTTTCTTTTGTATTTTTATTGTTTCTTTTTTTTTTAATCGTTTGTGCGCTGTATTATCACTTTTATTATTATTATTTTTTTTTGTCCTTTCGTTTCTCTTTTTTTTGTATAGTTTAACTTTTTCTCTTAGATTTTTTTTTTCTTTTCAACTAGACACAAGAAAAGAAGATAATCTGAAGAAAAAAGTTAACTAGTTTTGTAGAACAAAGGGAATTGTGGACACGGGCACAGAGAGAATAAAAACAAAAAAACAAATAAATGAATCAATAAAAATCCAAGAAACTAATAATAACAATAATAATAGTAAACAAAAGGTTCACAGCAAAATAACAAAAATGTTCAGAAGTAAAAAACGAAGCAAAGAAAAAAAAGAAAAAGGACTGAAGGAACAAAAAACAACAAAAATGGAAGTAAAAAAAAAGTGTATTCTTTTCAAGACTCTTTTAGTTTATTATTATTGTTTTTTTTTATATATAATAATAAAAAAGTGGTCCACGTGGAATAATTCTTGTTTTCTTCTTACGTTCTGTTTTTTTTTTCAGGTTTGCAATCGATAAGCTACACCAGAAAAAAAAGATGAGAAAGAAAGAAAAGTGGAAGGAATGGAGAAAAAATGAGAGTAGACAAACTGAAGAATAAGTTTGATCTTCAACGAAACAAAACAAATCATAGAGATAGAGAGAGAGTGAGTGAGAGAGAGAAGGAAATAAAAAAAATAAGAAACTGATATTGACTGACAGTCACATAATGGATTCTAGGAAACTACAAGTATAGAAGCATCTCCTCCACCTCTCTTACATATATATATATATATAATAGCATTTACAATTATTAATCCTTACACTTACACCAACCCGTCGGGACTCAGGCATTCAAAAAAGGGACACACAAAAACAAACCCCAAGAAAAGAATGATATGTAAAAAATAACAACAGCAACAACAACAACAAAACACCGATAAACACAAACAGAAGTAACTTCTTCCTAAAAGTACCGGTGCGGGCGGAAGCCGGCGGTGGCCACGTCCTGCTGCCACAGCGACCGAGACTTGCGCTTCCACCCAAAGCCCTTCTGGTCCAGCCGCTCCTGATACAGCTGCGCGTGCGGCGAGCGTGTGCCGCTGCCACGGATGCTGTAGTTGTAGTTCACCGCCACCGGTTTGATCACCTGCAGCGGCCTCCACGCCCGCGCGCCCGCCGCCGGCGCGGCCCCGCCACGCGCCACGTCGCGGAGCGTCCGTGCTGCTGCCGCCGCCGGCGCAAGATCCACCGGCCGCGTCAGAATGCTCAGCGCAGACGGCGGCGGGTGCGCGGGGCCGCCGCGGAGGTGCGCGTGCGATGCGGCGATGGCCGCCCGCCCACCCCCCGCGGCGGACAGCGGGTACCGCACCGCGGCGCCGCGCGCGAGGCAGCGCTGGAGATCCCGCAGCCGAGCGCGACAGTCGCGCTGCCGCAGCTCCACGCACGCGTTCTTGATCTTGTGGGGCACGTTGCGATAGAAGAGCGCGAAGCCGAGCGTGTTGTTCGTGTCGCCGCGGATGGTTGGCAGGGAGGAGGTGAAGTGGCGCTCCGGGTGGTGCGCGGCCGCCATGGCTTCCTGCATCTGGTAGCCGCGCGCAAGGCCGTGCAGCCGCGCGGCCGCGCGCGGCCGCGACGGGCTGCTGCCCGCCGCCGCCGCCGCATCGTCCGCCCCATCCCCGGCCTGCCGGGCGATGTTCAGATTCACTTGGTTGTAAAACTGGAAGAAGTTGTGGTGGTCGCCCTCACCGCCGCCACCGGCGGCATAATTCCGCGGGAGCTGGAGCTGTAGGAGGGACGCGTCCTCGGCGTTGCGCAGTTCGTGTTGCGTGGGCAAGTGCAGCTTCTCGCTCTGAAGCCTCTGGAGGGGGAAGGGCGTCGGGCGGAGGTGCTGGATGCGGACGCCGCCGTAGAGCAGCTCCTTCGCCGCTGCCTGCTTGATGGGATATCCTAATAGCATTCTTCTGTTTATATATACGTCGAACTATTTCTAGATGTGCAGAACGGTTGTGAGGCACGATCGACAAGTGTTGCTGTCCCTACATAATCATAAGAATGATAAGAAAAAAAATGAAACGAGTGATGATGATACGGATGATGCGAATCATGAGAGTTGTGGTAAGGATGAGCACTCGAGATCGTATTGTGATTTTTTTTTCATGCATAAATACATACTCTGGTTTCCAATGATTCGTAGTTGTTACAATTTAATAATATGGCAATGTTGCTGCTGCTGCTGATAATAATAATTATTGTTTTTGCTTTATTTTTCCGTCTTCCATACAAAGATGAAACCGTTTCGATTACTTTTTTCTTTTTTTTTAAGATGCATACAAACATGAACGATGATCTCACGGTGGTGCCCCATATGCCTCTGGCAGTCGCTCGACTGTGTAACGATGTTTGGAGATGTACATGATGGGGACGCCGTTGATCTTTCGCAGGCGCCGCTTCAGCTCCTGATCGCACGTCGCTACTATGTAAATGGGCGCCTTAGAGACGCACGCCACAACGCAATCATCCGCGTACTGGTTCTCACAGTAGAGGCGCTCAAATCGCTTGTCCTTCAGAATCAGCTTCAGCGCGAGGGCAAACTTTTTGCCGAGCTTCTCCAGCTCCGCGATGACGCAGCTACACACGCACGGGATCACTTTTGCGAGGAGGCAGTCCATCAAGCCTTCGACAATGTTGATCTTGTTCTGAAGGGAGAAGTTGATGAAGTTCGTATCCAGCCAGATCCGGAAAGGGGGTCCCAGATTCTGGTTCGAGCTCAGGAACATGTTGTTCTGGATGATCGCGTTGTTCGCGTTGTTGTTCGCCTCGCGGCTGTCGTTCTGCGTCAGCTGCAATTTGCGAAACTGCACGGAGGCCATGTCCCGCTTCGCCTGTTCCGTGACCGTGTCGTCGTGGCGGATCTGTTTGCTCTGCGTCGACGCGTGATAGCTCTCCGCCTCGCGCTTTTTCTTCAAGGACAGGCTCTTTTCTTTCATGAGCATCTTTTTAATCGTGTGCTCCTTCTTCTGCTTTACGTGTCCCATGGTGAACGGTTTCGCGTTTTTTTTCTTGTTTCTTTTTGGAGTTATATATAATAACAGAGAAGCAGGCAAAGAGAGAGCCGTATGGGTGATCATAACAACAGCGCAGGAAAACAAAAAGCACATCGTAAGAATGTGTTTTCTCCCTTTTCTTTCTTATTTGTTGTAGTAATTTCCGAAGTCCACAGCATGTACTTTTTTTTTTAAAGTATTAATAATTGTGTTTATGACGTTTCCATGTATCACCATTAACACCACCACTCATAACCATCCTACAGGCACACAACAACAACAACAAAAAAGAAGAATCCTTTTTTTTTAAAAGATTCAATTTTGGTTTTTGTGAGGGACATCTTCATGCCGACGGGCGCGTCCGAAGAAGCGAGGCCACGCGCAATGTCATTCACATGCACCAACCATCACCTTCATGTCGTGCCCGAGGGCCCCGACTTGGTCTGCTCAAAGCCGTCCGGGATGTGGATGTCCTCCTTGACGTACGCCTCCTTCCACTCCGCGGACGACTGGTTCTTCTTCTGCCGGATCCACTGCTCTCGCAGGTCCTCGCGGTGCTGCCGCGTCAGCACGAACTCTGTCGTCGGGATGTTGAAACTGGAGAGGTCGTTCGACTTCATGAGGCCGCGGTCCATGCGGCACTGCAGATACTCCCGCACACCGTCGCGGCACAGCGGCGCCACGTAATCGTTCGCCTTGAGGCAGTGGTAGTAGGCCTCGATCTCCGCCTTGCACTCGCGGTAGTGATCGAGTGGGAAGGCGCCCAGGTCCGGCGCCTTCGCGGCGATGCGTGTCGTCGTCTGGATGGACATGCACTAGCGGGGGGCTCCTAATTAGTATCTGCTTTCTTTTTTTTAAAAAAATATATATTTGCTGTAGAAAGAAAGGGAGAGTGAGAGAGAGAGGTTTGCCTCTGTGTGTTTCCAGACGGATAGTTACCCTTTGATGGTGATGACTGCCACTAAAAAAAAATGCAAAAACATTTTTTTTTTGTATTCGATTTATAGAGCATATGATAATAATAAAAAAAGCAGAATAACGAAAGAAAGAAACAACAGCAAACGAAAAATGCATCGCTCACGGATTCATCGTGTCGCGCTTCTCATTCATGCTGCTGTAGATGGAAAACAGAATATCTGGTGCCACATACCAGCCGCTGTCTGGCCCGCGCTCAAACCCAAGGCCCACGGTGTCCAGCGGCGCCGCATCCGCCGTTTGCCCATCCTCGCCATCCTCCACCACTTCTTCATCCGTCGGATCGGTCGCGTGCGGCGGATAGCTATACTCCGGCAGCGCCCCAAACGGGTCGTAAAAACTGTTCTTAAACGGCGTCGGGGGCAGCGATTTCGTCGCGGAAGGCACATACATGGCGGCCGTCGTGGCGCGCGTGGGCGGCGTCATGCAGGCAAGCAGCTGCGACCCGTCCACAGCAACATCACACGTTTCGCGCGGCGCACCGCCGGTCGGCGGCGGCGGGCGCTGCCGTTGGCGCCGCTCCGTCCGCACCGCGGACTCTTTTTCCTGCTGCAGCAGCGCGTAGGAAGTGATGGTGTAGGCCGCCAGCACGAGCCGGAGCGAGGGAAAGAGAAAAAAGGGTTTGTGGAGAAATAATAAATTCGACTGTGGGCCCGCGGGGCCTGTCGCCAGGCTGCCTAGGTGCAGTGAGGGGAGCAGGTGTTCTGGAAGAATCAGCGTGCAGCCTTCAAAACTATTAGTATTGGTATGCTGTTGCTGTGATGGTTGTGGTTTATAGTAAATAATACGACCATACAGGCGCGCCATTGAAAAGGCCGCCTCCACATGTTCGAATTGAAAGATCAAGTCAACATTGTCCAGCGCGGCTGGAGTCACAGGAGGAGGAGGAGGAGATGAATGCGCCTTCTCTGCCAGCGACGACGGACGCAACAGCAGTGTGTAGTCATACGTGAGGAGCTGCTCAGCGTCGAGGAGCCATTTTTCATAGGCTGTGGTGAGAAACGAAATCACCTGTTTCGCCGCAAGACCATGCCGGTTCAGCACTTGCAGAATCANCTTTTTAGTGGCGGAGGAGGCGGCGGTGGGCGGTGGATGGATCGTGGGAGGTTGATTCGGGTTATTATTAGTGTTATTATTGTTTTGATGCTGTTTGATGGAAAACGTTTGCAACAGCAAATTTTTGATCTTGCCTTTAGTAATCACACGATTATTCGTGTTGTTGTGGCTGTGAAGGGATGTGTGCTGGAAAATATTATGATTATTGCTATTATTATTATTAGTTTTATAAATAACTTCTTCGTCTTCCAGCGATAGTATTGTTTTTGTCTTACTTTTCGGTTTGTCAGGATGAGCATCGTTTGTGATGTTCTTCTCCCTTTCATCGACAACCGATTCAAAAAAGTCTTTTATACTCCTTTTACTTTTTTTATTGGGTTGACTAGTCTTCTGTTGTTGTTGTTGTTGGGTGGTTTCCAGTTTTCGTGTGGCGGGCGGTGTTGCAAACTGATCTTCAAACATGGTGAACACATTCTTTTTATTGTGCTTCTGACGCGGAGTAGGATTGACGTCCGTAAGGTTTATATGTTCAGCATCATTGTCATCACTGCTGAAATCAGAAATGCTCTCCACCGCGAAGGAATTCCTTAACTGGCCGCCCTCCCCCTCCCTTCCTCCCGGGTGTCCATGTTTAGACTTGTTGTTCGCTGGATGCAGCAAATGTTTGAGGCTCCTGCTAACATCGACTCGCTCTCCTTCCTTCTTCTCCTTCTCTTTATTCGTATCCGCAGCAGTCGCATTATTAATATTATTGTTTTGTTTTACCTCTTGTAGGAGGCTGATCATCGTTCGACGCCGACGCTGTAGGGCGGAGGGCACGGTTTGAGCGGAGGGGGAAGCGGGGATGGCAGCCGTGGCGGTGTGGAAAACAAAAGGTGAGCTGGACACGTTGCCTTTGCTGTTCCGATTGCTATTATTATCATTATTGTTGTTGTTATCACGTTGAAAGTACACCTCATCTTCGTCTTCTTCCAGCTGAAAAAGTGTGTTGTTATAATACATTATCTCTTTTTTTTTTATGTGCGTAGCTACAAAAGAAAAGAAAGAAAGAAATAAAATAAGATAAGGGGAAGAAGAAAGATATGCATTCATCCGTTTTCATACAAATATAACACACCAACAAGAAAGCTAATAACAACAACGACTACGACCACACAGATATACTTATATGTATGTATTGATAGATTCGTATCTTTGTTCTTCTATCAATCTAATAGTAACCATAATAAATAAAAAAATAGTAATGATTTTTCATTGTCATTGTCATATATATTTTTTTTTTTGATTTGTATATCTATCTTTCTATGATACAACGTTCATAATAATAATAATAAGAGATTAGTTCTTTTATTATTGTGTTTCCTTATCCCGATCCTCTGTGTCATTTTTTTCTTGATTTCCTTCTACCCCCTCTCCCTCTCCCTCTCCTTCTCCCTCTTCCTTCAGCATCTGTCGGAAGCGAGAGAGAATGGCATCTTTTTCATATAGCGCATACTGCCGCCGCAGCGCCTCCTGGGCGAGGAGATCAATCGTCCGCTGATGGCCGCGGCCGTCATCCGCGTCCTCCTCGGACGCGCCCGCGTTCAAATGCTTGTCGTGGATGAGGGAGCACTGCATGCGGTCCGTGACGGCCGGATGCGCAAAACTGGCATGATTCGCGTGCGGGGAAACCTCTTCTTGGTATCGAAACGCCGACAGATACCGCTGCGCGTGCCGCAGATTGTGGCTGTCCTGTGCCTCTGCCACTGCCTCCGTCGTCGAGTGGGCCGCGGCGCGCAGATCGCCGGAGCGGTGCGAGTGGCGCCGGTGCCGCCGCCGCGAGTGGCGTCGCGTGTGGTCCTTCTTCGTCGGAGCCGCCTCCGCCTCCTCCGCCGGTGGCGGTGGCGGCGGCGCCTCTGTGTTTGGTGTTGGTGTTGCTGCCGCCGCCGCACGCCCCTGCGTGACATACCACTGCTCCCACGCCGTTAGTTTTTTCTGCGTGTTCTGCAGTTGCTCCAAGACATCGGCAATGTAGCCATTATCAATGTTTTGATTATTCGTTTGATTATTATTATTCTGGTACGTCTGCAACGCATCCATTTCATTCTTGTAAAACGCGTGTAGGGCTAAGAGGTCTTTTTCGTGGCTCTTCTTTTGGGTCTCCATCGCGTCCTGCAGCGCCGCATTTTGTTTTTGCACCTCCAATAGCTTTTCCGTGAGGAGCAGCACAGCACTTCTTCGTTTTTCATTGTTCATGACAGTGTTGTTACTATTAGTCGTGTTCATACTGTTCTCCACTTCGATGAGTGTGTGTGTGAGCTGCTGAATGTACATATCCTTCACGCGTAAGGATTCAGTTAACAACAACACACTATTATTATTATTATTATTATTATTATTAGTATTATTATTGTTATTCGCCTCTGCAGGAAGCGGTATATATTGAATATCGGGGTTCGGATCGTTCGCCACCATTGCCACAGGTGTGGGTGCGGGTGGCACTGCGTCAGCTGGAACAGGCTGCACCACCATGTAATAGTCACCGTTAGCAGGGTACGTACCAGCATTGACATGATTCGTGTGATTCATCATCATTGTTGTTGTGGTCGGCGCCGCCGCCACTGAATAGCGGTCGGGGATGGCAGACCGCCAATAGTAGGGCGGCACCTCATTGTTATTATAATTATTATTGGTAGCAGTAGTATGACCCCTCGGCACTGCAGCAGCAGCAGCCGCAGCAGCAGTGGTGGTGGTGTCGAGCTGATAACTGTGCGGCAGAGAATGGGCGGGACCATCTGGAAGGGCGAGTGTGCAGCCCAACGCGCTGCCCTGTAGCGGGATCTCACGGCTGTGAGCCGAGGGCGGCCGCGTGCGATTCCCTTCATCTCCACTATTATTCGTATTATTATTATTATTATTATTATTGCTATTGTTATTTAGCTGCGTGTTGGGAATGCGCATGCAACGCCCAAAGGCAACTTTGGTTTCGTAATTTGCATTCGTGTGAGTGGTGGTGGGAGTGGTTGATCTTCTTTTTTTAATGGCATTATTATTATTATTATTATTATTATTATTATCTAAGTTCAGAACATAATTTCGATAAGATGAAATAAGGTGTCGCTTTGTCGATAGATTTGACGAAGTGGACTTTGTCCGAATGGCCTTTTTGGGTGGCGCGGTCTGCATATTATTATTATTACTTACAGTTGCCTGCGTCGCTAAGCAGCGCCGTAGGCCATTCACTTCTTCTAACAAGAGTTGAACTTGTGTGTTTAGGTGCTTTTCTAACGTTGTATTATGATGTGGAGGGATATTGGTGACATCACTGGTGGTAGTGGTATTGACTAGATGGGGTGGAACTGCGGCAGTCGGAGTGGGTAGTGGAAATGATGAAGTGTTGTACATTTTCTTTTTGGTCTAACTAAATAAAGAATAATAATAACAATTTGGATCTAAAAGTGTACTGTATTAGTATTATTCTGAATTTATCTATGAATGGTCTATCTTGACTAAAGAAGAGGAAACCAGCATTATCATAACAAGGAGAAAGAAAGATAGAGAGCAAGGGAGAGAGGAAAGTAATACATCAGTGCATATATACCATATGTAAAAAAAAACAAAGAGAATCCTTCATTTATCGAGTGCAAAAGCTCGAGTGTATGAACATGCGCGCGTGCGCACACACACACACACGCACATTTTTGCAGACGCATTTTTTTTTTTAAACCTTCTTTCTTCTATATACATGTCGCTACAGGACAATACCTGAAAGAATGAAGAAGAAGAAGGAAAAAAAAAGACACTGTCTATAAATCATGACAATCATAGACGTGAACTATTATAAATGTAATAGTACTTTACTTTTTTTATTTATCTTTCATTACATTCAAAAAACAAAATAATAAACGGTGTATCAAGAAAAGATGTTTTCGCTATATACGATAAAAAAAAAAGAACAGTA
>AUXH01000509.1:0-14079 GCA_000482145.1 Strigomonas culicis | reverse complement strand
GCGAGCAGGACAAGCTGGACCTGGCGCGCAGCCTGCTCGCGAAGGCGAAGGAGCGCAACGTGGAGGTGCTGCTGCCGGTGGACCACGTGTGCAACAAGGAGTTCAAGGCAGTGGATGCACCGCTCGTGACGGAGGGCGCGGACATCCCCGACGGCAACATGGCGCTGGACATCGGACCCAAGACGATTGCAAACTACGTGGCTGTGATTGGCAAGTGCAAGAGCGTCATTTGGAACGGCCCAATGGGCGTGTTCGAGATGCCGTGCTACTCCAAGGGCACGTTCGCCGTCGCGAAGGCGATGGCCGACGGCACGCGAAACACTGGCCTCCTCACCATCATCGGCGGTGGCGACAGCGCGAGCGCGGCGGAGCTGTGCGGCGAGGCGCCCCACATGTCCCACGTCTCCACTGGCGGCGGCGCGTCGCTCGAGCTGCTGGAGGGCAAGTCGCTGCCGGGCGTCGCCATCCTGACGTCGAAGAAGGGCGGCTGTGTGGCTAAGAAGGGCGGATCTGGCTGTGGCTGCCCCGCGGTGTACTACCTGATTGTGTTTCTTGTGGGTGTTCTCGTTGGGCGCCACTTACTGAAGTGCCTTCATTGAATAGAGTACAACTGGTAGGGCCTCCTCAATACTTCACTTTTTTTTTCCTTTATACCTTTCGTTCCCCTTTCCATGAACTTGTGCTTTGTGCGGTCGAACAATGTAAAAGTTGATTTGCTTCGTTCTTTGGTAGATAAGCATGAGTCTTGTTTTTCTTAGCAAAATGTAAAAAAAACAAATAACGACAAAAAAAAAGGCTGTTTTCATTCTGTTTTCTCTACATTATGGTACTCTACAGTTTTTTTTTTTTGTAAACAAAGCTAGTTAAAAAGTTAAAAAAAGAGAGGAAAAAAATAACCATAACTTCACAAACAAAAATAAATAAGAGTACAAATGTATGAAATCTATTTACGGACGAATATGCACCTTTCCCTTTTTTACTGTTCCTTTCATATGATCAAAGAAGTAATCTAAAAAGTTGTCTTCGCGATTCTGTTTGCGTGAGACATCTCGACTGTGTGCTACTGAGTCACTAACTCCTCGGCGCTGGGGCGCCTTGTGTACTCCTTGAGTTTCTTACTGTGTCTTGACTTTTTTTTTGTATGATGAAGCAATCTCTCCGTGCTCTTCTTCCTTTTTTTATTATTGTTTTCATGGAGTCACTTTCAGTGGCTGCGGCAAGTATACACCTTTTGCATTTCTGTTGTTAGGGATACGTGGTACGTTAGCGTTTTTTGTTTTACTTTCTGTTGACTCCTTCACTTCTTGTACAAGTTTTTTTTTTTGGTGTTGTGAGCGTTTTAGTATAATCGAGAGAATAGAGTGCATAGATCTGTGCAAGGCCATGTCCAAGCGCGCTGACATGTGCGAGCCGGTGGATTTAACTCTGACAAGAGGAACTCCCCACCAAAAGCTCCCGCCTATCAGACGCTACTGGAGGACCCGCACTGTACGGCGCAACAAGGAGAGACTTACAGAGTCGGAAAACTACAATCAAGCACTTTTATCATCCCATAATGTACCGGATCATCATACAGAGAACACAACGGAGTTCCGTTACATCTCGGGGCCCAAGTATTTTTTTCAACGTTTTGTGCGACAGTATCCGGTCGCTGCCCTGTGCGTGTGGGTTTTTTTGTTTCTTGTAGAGTTATCTAGCGTGGTTTTGTACGTTATCCAATCTACACTCTCGGACGATGTTTCATGGGTTAACTACGATAAGAGCGAGCACAGCGGCTGGTTCTATGCCCGCTCGGTTCTGGCCATCGTTTCGATGCTCCAGCTGTTCTTTGCCTACTCTCTCAGCCTCTTGACGATTTTTGTGGTCGTGAGCACGTCGCTCTATCAGATCGTCATTTTCTTCATGGCGTTTAGCCCCAATATGGGATGGGTCAGTCGCTTGTACGTGCCTTACTTTTTGCGCTGCTGGTCTCTTCGGCAGTACTTCTTGTTCATTTTAGACTCTGTTGCCCTCATGTCCACTCGTGAGCGCAAGTTGGACCTCATGCGTCTCTCTGCCGGGCCGTTGACCTTGTTTATATGCATGGTTTTCACAGCCGCCGGTATTTTCCGTATTGACCAGACCTTTAGGGGGTACCCGCTGAATATTGCCGTTGCCATTTATTTTACCGTCGTTACGGTGTCTACGGTTGGCTTCGGTGATGTGACGCCCAGGACAAAAGAAGGTATGGCCATCACCATTGTTATCATTTTTGTGTTCATTTCAAAGATGCCAACCTTCATTCAAGTGATCCGTTCCACTGCAAAGATTTTGAAGGCTTTTCGATCCTACAAGGGTAGGAAGAATCACTTCATTGTGTATGGCTTGCTGACGCGCGAGGAGGTCATTTCCATCCTGGATGAGGTTTTTTGTCTCTATCCGATGAAGGCGGTGTGCTTCTGCAACAAGGAGTTCGCACCGGACGTACTTGCCATCGGCCGCCACCCCACGTACCGTCTGCGCTGCACCTTCCTGATGGTGGACAATCTGGATGTTTTCGCCTTGCGCCGCATGAAGGCCTCCGAAGCGGCTGGCGTGATTGTCTTTCCCATCCGGGAAGGCTACTCGTCACGTGTTGACGATGATGTGATGCTCACGTCGCTCATCTTCGAACGATTGATGCCTTCGCTGCCGCAGTACATTTGGCTGCGCTACGGTCTCCACGCGAAGCTGCTCAAGGGGCAGCGCGCGTCTGTCATTGATGAACACATGAAGAAGAACATTATGGCGACCGCTCTTCTGCTGCCCGGCATTGTGCCCTTTCTCGTTAACATTGTGCGCACTGCCTGGGCGTCCGGCGTGGAGCCGGACAACCTTTGGACCAAGGACGGCATGCACGACTGGAAGAGCCAGTACGAGTTCAGTCGGCGTAACGTCATCAGCAGCTGCGTAGTGCCGTCGCGGTTTGTGGACCTTCCGCTACGGGATGTCGTCTCCAAGTTCAAGTATTATGAAGTCTTGGTAGTGGGCGTGGAGGAGCAGGCAAGAAAAATCATGCGCCTTGACTTAGATTACGTGCTCGAGGATGGGGACGTTCTGATGGTTATTTATGAACGCAATCGTAATGGCTTGGCACCTGCACTTCAGAACTTCACACAGCTCGGGCCGCTCGAGGAAATTGACTCTCAAATGTACGGTAATCATTTCTGCCACAATTTCAGTGAGAATGAGCTTCTACACGGGAACATGAACGCGTCTTTTGTTTTTTACCCATACAAGGCAGGATCGCCCAGCCCCACGGCGGATGGCAACAACCCGGCGGAGCCCGCACACGCGAGGCCGGAGGATGCAGACAAGGAGGCGGAGGCGGTGTCGGAAGAGGAGGTGAAGCGGCGATTGTTAGCGCTGCCCTTTGTGCCGACGGGCCCGCAGGGCGTGGACCTCCAATCCCTCTCGATGGGAAGCCGCAATGCAGAGCGCCTCGACACTCTCATCACGCGCCACGACGAGGCCGTGAAGGACCCTTACACGACGGAGGAGGAGCGTTTCGAGCTAGTCGGAAACATCCAAGAGCAGATTGTTTCACTTGTGATGAAGATTACGGAGAACGAGGGGAACTCTGCGTCCGATAAGGCACTTAGCGAGGAGGGTGCGGAGGACCAAGAGGAGGTGTTCCTTTTCGTCGACCAGACGACGTCCATTCTCCGCAAAACGAACATGTCCATCTACGAAGATGTGATTTCTCAGACCATTGCGCAGTACGAGCTTTACATTATGTTTCAGTGCATTCGCAGTATTCACGCAAAGTCCAAGCTTTCCCTCCTGACCCTACGCAAGCACTCGCCCGACTTTTTGCGGACGTGGCAGGACATTTTTGGGAAGCCGATGCGCTACATACGAGGTCAGGGCTCCTTGGACGCCCACCTGAATTACGCCCTCACGGCGGATGCGGACATATCAAAGGTGCGAGGCATTCTGCTCTACTGCTCTCAGATGGGTCCTCGCGATTTTGGCGATGTCCCCATCTTCTCCGTGGAGAACAACGTCCGCGAGCTGCTCGAGTGGAATGCGCGTAGTCGCGAAGAGTACGGCAACCTGCCCGAGCAGAACATCATGGTGGAGCTGCAGTCGCTCACCTCCTCCGTGAAAGTCGCGCCCTTCCACAACGACCCGGAGTGGCGGCGGAGGGGTGAACAGAACTTCCAAGAGACGCTTGCTTTCATGATGGGGCGGTGCTTCTCGTCGAACATGCTTCTGCCTTTAATGGTGCACTGCCACCGTGACTCCAGAATTGATAGCTTTTTCGAAATGGTCCTCAATCTTTCGTCGACGTCTGAGATGTTTGACATGGCCATGTGGACCAGCCGCATTAGCCACTCCCAGACACTGTTTAAACTCTGCGGCAACAAGTCGCTCCAATTTGAGACCTATGGAGACGCCTTTGAGTTTCTTCTGAAGCAACGGTCATGCGTGGCGATTGGTGTCTACCGCCTCTTTCCGCCTTCGGAGATGTTGTCAGGCAGCTCGCGCTACTTTGTCACCAACCCCGCGTTGTCCATGCCGCTGACCAGCGATGACATAGTGTACTGCCTGGACGGCGGGGCTCCAGTGGAAGCGGAGGAATGAGACTAGCGGACCATGTACACAGTTAGTACATTTCTGCAGCATTTGTGTTGCTTTAATGCATAACAACAGCATGCCCTATACATTGGTGCTTAAACATATATACTTTCTTACTAATTAGCTCCTTTTTTTTAATATACCGCAACTTCAACAAGTAAAACCCTTTACGCGACTGTTACGTAATATGTGCACTTCGAAGTGACGTATCACTTACAAAGTAGCTAAACATACACCTATATATATATATATAGAGAGAGAGAGAGAGAGAGAGAGAGAGAATGTAATCTAGAATAATGGTCATATATGTGGACATTTTTGTTTTTTTATCTGCACTAACTCCTACCTGTCTTCCTATTCTCTTGATCTTTACAGTTAGTTCTTTTTTTAAATTTCGTATTATTTTGGTAGTTAAAGTGTTATTTCAGGAGTAGGTGACATCTGAATTAGCGTTTCCCTTTTCTTACTTGAGCGATGCAAGGCAACGAATCTCTACGACTTAAATACTATGATGAGCGGCAAGGGTGGTGTGATAGGCGCCCTGCTTCAGTCAATACAGACTTTGCTGCAAAGAACTTTTCGATTTGTAATGTAGACTTCCGTCTTCTGGAAGCCGGAGACGTGGATCGCCTCAACGGTCTTTTGGCGGAAAAGACGCCGACCGTGGTGCTCATCCAGAACATCTCTCAAGCAGCAGTGACAAAGCTCAAGAGCAACAACCTGCCCCGCAAGATGTACGGGCTTCTCATGGTGAACTTCCCGGAGGCGAAGAAGGACGGCTCCGTCGCCTTGCTGCGCGTGGGGCTAGAGTGTGACGTCCGTGACAACGACGTCCACTCGGACGCACGCACGTTTTTCATGAAGCTCTCGATCCGTGTGCCCAACGGCCCTTCGGTCGCGATCATCTCACTCAACATCGACCCAGCGATTAATCGCCACAGTGCGTTTCAGCTGGTGGACACCATCGTGCAGCAGATGCCCGGTGGAGACATCACGATCCTTGTGAGCAATGAGTGCGACGGCGTAGCGCACATACCAGATACCTATCAAGAGCTACTGAATGGGCGCCTTGCTGCAGGGTTTACCGACTTAGTCGCAGAGGGTTTGGAGAAGCACATCCCTTCACCGTGGATCCTCTGGATGAAGAGTAGTAAATACGCGGTGGTGAAGGGCTCTTCTGTCACTGATTTTGTGCGCGCGCGCCAGGAGCCGCAGTTTGTCATGGCGTCCTTGACTGTCCGAAGCACCACAGCCGGGCCCGCGGGGTCGGTGTCCATCCCCATCCCTATGCCGCGAAGCGCCAAGACCGTGAAGAACAAGAGCCCGCCCCCGAGCAACGCTGCACACCCGCTGTCGGACCCCGCCGTGTTGAGCGCCGAGGCGGCGAAGAACGGAGGACCTACTGGCACCGACATCATCAACCGCCTCACGCGTCCGCAGAAGTGGAAGCTCTCACACTCCTTCGTGCTGAAGGGTAGCGACACCAAGCTTACCAGTCACGAGAACGCCTTTGCTCTGAGCAGCCTCTTTGCCACCCCCGCCGAGGCGGTGGAGGAGCTCAACAAGAACCTGAACTGGCCGGCCGACTACTGCATTGTGCAAAATACAGTGCTGTGTAATGAGAACGCACAGTGCGATCGCCAGGCGCTGCGCCGCTACGCGAGAGACCTGAAGAGCCACCAGCTTGGCAACAGCATGTACATGGCCATTGAGCAGTACACCAAGACGCACGCAGGCGACAAGAAATGGGCAAAGACGAGCCCTGATGCGAACTATGCGCGTGCGCACCGCGAGTGGAGTGAGTCTTGCTGCGCCATTGTATACCAGATCACCCCACGGGAAAAGAAGTTCGACATTACATCGCTCATCGGCCATGCCCATGACAATTTGAAGAAAGCAATCGATTGTCTTAACCGTCGTGTAAAGGAAAATAATCTTCTTGTGGAGTACCCGTACGATTACGCTTTGCTGTTCTCCGTCGAACGGCAAGGCTATTGGTTGATTGCTGCGACACACGTTCCGTGTGATATTGTTGCATGCCGAATGGCACAGCTGCAATGAGGTGCTGGTGAGAACTACAACATTGAAGGATCTGCGAAGCTACTTTTTTTTTTCTCTCTTTTTTCTGATTTCAAGGTGTTCTTTGTTTTACCTTTTTTCATCCCTTTTTGTTCTCAGTTTTACTTCGGTGAAAAATAGACTTTTGGTGTGTTCTTGAGTTGATCCTTACAATTTTGATGCTTGCTTTCTTTTCTTGTTCCTTTGCTGCAAAACGTCGGCGTGGTTGAAAAGTTTCTTTCTAGTGAAGTTTTTAGATGGTGTCTGTATGTATTTGAAAAAAAAGAAAGAGAGAAAAAAGAATATTTTTCTTTCTCTTCTTTTTTTTTGGTCCCCTTTCTCGTTACTTTTTTACTTTTACTTGTTTGTTCTCTCCTCAGTAGCTATACACACAGACTTACCTATATATACTTGTTTGTTTATATGATGTGGCGCTGCATTTTTTCCCCCTTTTGCAGTTTTTGTTTTCTGTAGTACTCCGAAGCACTGGGAGTTGTGTGTATGTGTGCTTCGTGCATATGAGTATTCACAAATGCTTGTTTATATTCGCTTGCCTCTCCCTTTCGCGTCTACACTTCACAGCAGTAGTAGTAATAGTAGTAGTAGTAGTAGTTGTAGTAGGAGTTAATTTATTCAATCAGAATATACAGGTGGACGGCAAAGGAGGTGAAGGAGCGAATAAGTCGAGAACTTGCGTCTCGTACCGTAATGGATCGTAGCTATCCCTTGCGGTGGCCTTCACATCTACTCGTCCTGCTGGAAAAACACCAACATTGTGTGGAGGACCCGGTAAACGCCCGTGTGCCTCCAAGTAACGACAAGACATGTACCGTTTCTGATTTTTTTCAAGACAGTTACAGCGATCTAGTGGGGCAGATGGCATCGAGGGGTGCAGCTGCCGAAGTGTGCAGTAGCTGCATTAGTCTTCTTTACGAGATGATAGAGCAGTCCAGTTTGCTTTCTTTGTTGTCTCCTAAGGAGCGAAAGCACTTTCAAGCATCTCAACACTTTGATAAGAAATCAACTATTCTCGCGAAGAACAAGACTTCTAAGAGAAGGCGGTCGGAGGACCTGAACACACTGAATGATTACAAGTTTTCACGCGTTCTTCCGGTGGAATACTTATTACGCTTCCTTTTTGCTTTACCGCATGTCATAGAACATTACAACAGACTTAGCGGCTCCGAGATACCCTCGTACGCCGACGAAAATCTTTGGGTGTTCACAAACCTTGTGCTGGACATGTTAGGAACTAAGCCGGATCTGTTTGCCGAAACGGAAGCGTACGTTCCACTACGTTGAGGCGAGCGACATATTTGCTTCGGGAAATGATCTTCTGCTACATCCTTTCCTCTCTTCTTTCTATTAAGCGTGCAATTTGTGGCTATTGCGGATACTGCGAGTTTCTTAATCAGTGGCGTGCTGAAGCAGTTTTGTACGTTCTCCCCCTTTTTTTTTTCGCACAAGTGTTCTCATCTTCGTCTTCTTCGGTTATTCCGTGCATCTCTCTTGTCTTTGCTTTTATCGAAACACACTCTTCTCTCTCTTTTCCCTTTCTTCATGAAGCTCCATCTATAGATATGACCCAAATACAATGCCCTCACTGCACATTTATGAACGCACCCTCACGGGTGAAGTGTGCGATGTGCCTAAAGTTTATTCACAAGAGGAGTAGGCCGTCCACGGAGGGTGATAGCTCAGAGACCACACCATCTAACCCAAGTGGAGAACCCATAGATTCACAGGAAACAAAGCCAGCGCCTTCCAAGTCGGAGGACTATGTGACCATGAGCTTGTTTCAGACCGCCGCTGGCAAACCAGTGAGCGTAAGTAAGAAGTCGCTGGCTGAGGCGAGCACCAGGTACAAAAACGACCCTGCGAACAGCCCTCTTCTCCCAGAGCAGCAGAAGGACGGAAGGGCCATAGAAAATGACACGGTTGTGTTGGATTTGTTTCAGACCGCAGCAGGCAAGGCTGTTAATGTGAGCAAAAAGGCTTTCGCGCATGCCAGCGCAACGTACGCTGAAACCACTGACCTTGATCCCGCGCCAGCTGAAGGGAGGGATGCTGTTGTGCTGGACTTGTTTCAAACGGCTGCCGGCAATCCGGTGAACGTCAGCAAAAAGTCATTAGCAGAGGCGAGCGCGAAATACACGGATGCGTCCCCGCAGGCCAAGTTCCTTCCACAGGAACAGGCGAGGGATCGAGGAAACCCGCGACAGAGAGTGATCGGGTCGTATTGGATTTGTTCCAGACGGCAAGCGGCTCCCCCGTGGTCGTGTCGAAGAAGGTGCTGGCTGCTACGCGGGACAAAATGGAAAAGGACTCCGTGAACGCCAGTGGCTCCATTGCGGACACGGAGGAAAAGAGGAACAAGGGCTCCGAGCGTCCCTCGGGAACGGAGGTGCCCGCCCTGGAAGGACGGAGCGCATGCGCCACCGAAGGTCCGGCTCCGCCGTCCGCCACGCCCAGCGTGGCGGCCCAAAGCGGCGCGGGAGAGCACAGCAGTGCAACGAGCAGCCGCTTGTCCGCGCGGATGAGTGGCTCGCGCCGTGGCTTCGTTCCACCGCGGCCGGCGGAGAGACCCAGCGGCCCACTCCCCGCGAGCCACACGGCGGTCGAGCGGCGCATCGGCGACGGGGCAGCCATGGACTCGACTTGTGCACCGAAAAGGCCCAAGTTTCAGAGTTTAGAGTTCAACTATAAAGTGCTAACTTCTACTACGATTGAAATACCGAAGTCGGCTGAAAAGCTGACGGATGTCAATTCGCTCTTCACACGGTCCCATTGCAGCGCGGGGCTCGCGTCGTTACTGGGTGTCAGTGGGCCGTCGGGTGAAGGTGTAAACGTGGAACACTGGCAGCGGCTTCTGGTCACGCTCGGGGCGGTCGAGTCCTCCTGCCCCCTTTCGTGGTGCAAGCACATCGTGCTGTCCGCTGTACAGCAGGCATACTTCTTCAGCGTTCGTACCGCCACCTCCTTCCTCTCTCCGACGACAGTCGGGCTCTTGGCGTGCCTGAAATACAACAGGGAAGTGGTTGAGGGAGAGCGCCCCGTCCTGCGCAAAATGACGGAGGGGGACGTGTCGGCCGCCGCCCTTTCAGTGCTCTACTTAAGCGCCGTTCGATCGGAGCAGCTGGCCCCCCACACCAAAGTCGTCACGCTCTCTGATGGCTTCTATCACTTGAAGGCCACGCTCGACATTCCTCTTTCCAATTTAATCCGTGAAGGTGTTCTGCTGGTAGGACAAAAGCTGGCGGTGTGCGGTGCCAAACTGAGGCTCTCCTCCTTCTCGTCTCCCTCAGAGTGTGCGGAGGAGGTGTGCTTCGCGCTCAACTACAACTGCGTGCGCCCCGTTACCACGAGGGCGCGGCTGGGCCTCTGCCACCACGACCCGGACCCGCTGTGCATTCGAATGGTGCACCCTTCGGGCGGCATGGTGCCGGCCATCCGAGGCGTCGTCAAGCGAGCGCTGCCTCCCTTTTTCATTTCGCCACAGAAGGAGAGCACAGTGAAGATCTTGCGTAACCGTGCGGCGCACTATGCGCACGTAGACCGCGAGGTAAAGGCTGCGCCGGCCCTGCCGGCTACAGAGCTCGGCGGCGACGGCCCCGCCGTCTCCAGGGTCACGTCGGTGCTTCTCGAAGATGAGAATGGCGACGAGGCGGTGATTCAGCAGTGGGAGACCTGCACGCTACTGGAATCCACACGGGAAGACGATGGGCATGAGGCTCCCAAAGAAGGATCGACGGTTGTTGTGTTTGCATTGAATCCTTCCAAATCGAACATATCCGCGGCCCCCTTTCCAAAGGCAAAGACGTTCAACTGCTCGCGATCCATGCAGTACACGTGCCTCAACGTGGGGGCTGCCAGCGGCCGGGGCATTGCGACGTGCGCCGCCGAGATGGCCGCTCTGACGATGGGCTGTGTGGCGGACGTTGCGGGGATCTTTCTCGAGCTCCGTCAAACGGACCAGGGCACGCTCGCGCTGTTGTTGCTGCAGGATGATACGTATGCACTGCTGCAGGTACCTGTCGCGTCTCCAGCGCGCGTGCTGTCCTTGGGATGGCCGACCGCAAAGGGTAGCGTTATTTTTGTTTTACATGGGACATTTGTGAGCGCGACTGACGAGACGACAGGCTCGGATTGCGCTCGCCTATTTGCCAACGAATACACCCTTGTCTCACAGCGCTTGCAGCACGTTGGACTGCAACGGTTCTCTGATGGGTTGAAACAGAAGCTGAAGACCATCGATCTGAGCAGCAAAAAGTACCTGTCGCGGTGTGAGGATATACTCTCCTCTGCGAGCGCGGTGCCTGTGAAGGCAAGAAGTAATCCATCGGGTTCCGCTGTTCAATTGCCATTTCAGAATGCCGGCAAACTTCAGCGAGGTGAGGCACGTGTCCCGTACTATCTGAGGACAGGCCATGAAGAGAAGAGTGAGCGACCATCAATGAAAGGGGTTGTGATCAGCGCGGAAGCCGCCGCGCCTGCGGCCCGTGTGCCCTTGGAGGAGCACACGTCGCTGTATCATTTCTACGGCAACATTACGCAACTGCGAGTGGTCTGCGCAGAGCGTGCGACGGTCCTGTTTACGAGCGAGTCTGTGGCGGGAGGACCGCCAGTGGTGGACGGCACTCGCCCCGATGGGAGTGTATCGATGGAGATCACCTGGCAATTCGGCAAACTTCGTCATGAAGTCCTCTCCGCCGTGGTTCGTGAGCCCTCGATCATGGAGGCTATCATCTCTTCAGTTGTATCTTTTGAGAAGATTGGGTCGCTTATCGTGGACGAGCGGAGCCCTGAGATCGGTATCAAACGAGAGGAAGTGCTGTTTACCCATCACCGAAGCCTCAACAAGCGAAACTTGTGGTGGTCCGTGTTCACACAGTCGTACGTCGTGTCCCCCCACACAACGCTCGGCGAGGCCGCCGCGGCCATTCCCTGGTCCCCGTCGGAGTGGGCGGACCTTCTTACGGCTGTCAAGGAGCGCCTACGCTGCGCCCTTTACAAGTTTGCACTGAAAGGGGGAGAGCTTACAAGTGCCTACTTTGTTACAGAACAATGCAGTGTTAATAGCTTATTTGAGTGAATGCGTGAAACATGAAGGAAGGAAGGAAACACCACCGAGTGAAACAGACAGCTGCCAATTCATTTTGTTTTCTATACAGTTTTTCTTTGTTCAGACACTCTTTCCTGTACTTGTTATGTACCTCACAGGATAGTTGTCATCTGATTATACTATTTCGTCTCACTGCTCTTTCCCCCCTCCCTCTCTCTCTCTCTTTTTTTTTTTTCTCATTCTCTCTCTAATCATTTGTTGTTCTTATTCTTTGTAGAATGTCTGACCCCCTGGTTCAGCTGCTAGAGATTGAGCTCAATGGCTCTAATCCTGACTCTTACGAAGCCCCCTTTCAATGGCGAATAAAGCTAGATTCTCTGGTGGACTTTACAGAGCCTATCGCTATTTCGTTCGTGTGGGTAGGAAGTGCTTCCTCTTCCGAGTATGACCAAACCCTTGACAGCTTTGATATTGGACCACTCTCGCGAGGGACAACGGAGTTCGTCCTGGAGTGTGACGCGCCGCAGGTGGGTTTGGTTCCCCCTTCGGATGTCTTAGGCGTAACAATTTTGATCATCTCCTTCCAGTTCAAGCAGCAAGAGTTCTTACGTGTTGGCTACTATGCTCAGGTGGCGTACTTCGACCCTCATCTAAACCAATGCCCACCGGCTACCGTTGACAAGACGAACCTTGGCCGATTTATAGCGATGCCACAACCGGTGGTGACCCTGACACCTATCACATGGTAGACGCGACTTGTTTTTCTCTGAGGTATTTCCCTACCCCCTTTTTTGGCTTCCTTTCAAGTATTTTAAATCAGCATAGATAATAATGTTTATTTCTTTTTGAACGGTTGCAACGCCTTCTATAGCGACAATAGATAAATAGGAACAATCACAGCATAAAGCGTAAGAAACACTAACAAGTCAGCGGAGAGAGAAAAGTGCTAAGAAAAAATGATACCGACATGCATATTGTTTTGTCTGTTGCACTTTAAAGCACTTCACGTTGTACTTTCTTCATTCCATTTTGGTAAAAAGGTTTCTTTTTTTTGTTTTCTTTTACACATAGACACTAAAGTTTTTTTTTCTTTGCAACGGTAATGTCCATTGTACAATGAAATTGCTTGTGCTTACACGCATTTCCCTCCTCTTGTTTCCTTCTTTGCTTCTTTATCGCATGCTTCCTACTTTTCTTTTGAGTTTATGCAACTGAAACTCGTGTTCAATTTACCCCTTTCTTCCCTCTATGCTTTGCTATTATTATTTTTTTGGTTGACAACTAACTCTTTTTTTATGATCACAAGTGAAATAGAGTATATATATATATATATATATATATATATTGTAGATTTTTGTTTTAACCCATAGACATCGGACATTTTCCCTTTTTTACACATGGCACTCGCTCTCACCGAAGAGTACATCAATGCATTTCTTAGAGATCAAAAAACGTGGAGAAAGGCTTCCCTTCAGCCGCATACTGCAGAGGAGCACCCAACTGTACCCGCAACAACACTGTACCGACGCGGAAGTTCCGCAAATGTCAACGCATTGCATTTTGCTGGTGCCCTCAGAGACTGCGATCATGCTTTTCAGCTCCTTAATAATGGCAAAGTGCAGACGGAACGGGTTAACTGGTGTAAGAGCACAAAACCTGCAGCAACGGAAAAGGACCCTCTGAAGATGGAGCTGAGGCGCAATCTTCGCCGACGTGGCTATGTTGATGCACGGGAGAGTGCCCGGCAGATAACGGCCGAACGAGCGCGTTCCGGCTCCCCTGGTGTCCGGAAAGTGAATGTGGAGTTGCACAGACGGCAAATTACCCAACTGGAAAGAGAGGAACATGATCAACGAAGGGCACTCGTTGGCTGTGAGGTTTTGGCGCGGCAGAAGTATAGGAGAGATGTACTTCTAACACAGCTGAACTCTCTTTTAGATGACGAATTTCGGATGAGGAAAGAAGTATTTCGTGATTGGCTCACTTCTTTGCTCGCATTCAAAAAAACTGAACAATCTGAGTTTGAAGAACTGGCCGGTGTGTCTCCGACTGGCTACAAGATGCTCCTGCGAATCCAACGTGAGGAAGAGCGCCAGAGGCAACTTCTGTACCGTGATCACAATAAACAAGTTGGATGCTTTTCGAAAATGATTTTACTGTTGAACTTAGAGGCAATAGAGATGGAAATAAATAAGTGTCACATGAGGGAACTGCAAATAAAAAACACACATAGACTCCAATAGAAACTTACGTAGAGTCCATTTTTTTTCAACTTTTTTTTTCTTTTCAACTTTTTTTCAATCGCTGTTAATTATTCGTCAGGATTAACATCCTTTTCATTGATAGTTACTCTTTTTTTT
>AUXH01000508.1:0-14081 GCA_000482145.1 Strigomonas culicis | reverse complement strand
ACCACATATATATATATATATATATATATATATATATATATATTTATATTCAGTTATGCGTGTGTGTGGCTGTTTGGATGCGTATTTAGTCTCCGTTGCCGATGTGCTTCAGAGATCCTATCCGGTTAGGGTGCGACTTATCGGACAGAGTACTTTTGAATTTCATGCCAGCGGATCTTCTTCTGCAGGTTGTGGAGGCAGAAGACGAGGCTCTCAGCCGAGGGAGGGCACCCGGGGATCCAGAAGTCGACCGGGATGGCGCGCTCACAGCCGCGGAGAACGGCGTACGAGAAGTGGTAATACCCGCCGCCGTTGGCGCAGCTGCCCATGGAGATGACCCACTTCGGGTTCACCATCTGCACATACACGTGGCGGAGAATGGGGGCCATCTTGTTCGTCACGGTGCCGGACACGATGATGATCTCCGCCTGACGGGGGGACGGGCGCGGCACAATACCGAAGCGATCCAAGTCGTACCGCGCGCCGTAGCAGTGCATCATCTCGACGGCACAGCACGCGAGGCCGAAGGTGAGCGGCCACGGCGAGTACGTCAGCACCCACTCGCACAAGTCATGAAGGGTCATTTGGGCGTACTGAAGCGCGTTGTTGGGCTTGCTAGTACCTAACTTGTGAGCGAGGGTCGTCTTCTTTCCCTTCTTCAGATCCAAGCGGTGCGACCACTCGGGGCTACCACGAGAAATCATGGCACGTCCCTGGCGGGAGACCGACGTGAAGCGCAACATCTGCAATTATAGCTTTTGTTTATTTTTTTTTATTTTTCTGTTTTATAGTAGTAATCAATGGACTGAAGAAGACGAAAAAAGAAGAAGAAAAGAAGGGAGAAGTGTGCATAACGTTATGCTTATCACACAAACCAGACAGAACGATACCAGGCAACAACACAATGAAGCAACGAGTTATCAAAATGTACTACCGCTCGCGCCACTTCGTGATTCACACTTAGACCAATGTAAGACACACAAAAAAAGGATGTATTGAACATGTAATTCATTTAAGTTTGTGAAAAGGTGTAGAGGTACGTGGGTCACTAAAACCCAGACCTTTCGTTGTCCCAGGCATAAGCTTTCTTTTCGCTGTGCACCAGTTGCAGCTGCTTCTAGTTTGTTTTGGGGAATATGCTTCTCTTTCTTTTGTCTTCTTTTTTGTTGTGGGCGGTGTGGCCGCCACCTCCTTTCCTCTCCCTTAGAATCGGTAAATGTCGTCGTTGGAGTACCCAAGGTCCCTCAGGAGACCACCAAGATCGACCAAGTTGTTCAGGTCCGTGCCCATCGGCTGGATGTTGAGGCCGCTCGACATGGCGGAGAGCGTCTGCAGCGGCGTCCCCGCGATGTGGTTGAGCAGCGCGTCCGGCCCGCAGAGCATGATCACCTTCCGCTTCTCCTGCGGCGCCGGCATCGCCGCGCGCAGCATGTCCTTGGTCACGAAGCCCAGAAAGTGGTTCGGCTCCGACAGCCACTTCTCCTTGTCGATGGCCAGGTCGATGGTGTAGAAGAGGCGGAACCGCTTCGGGTGGTCCTTGGCGAGCTGATCGAACACGCCCTTCAGCAGGATGTGCCGCTCCGTGCGGTTGCAGAACAGAAAGGAGAGCTTCGTCAGGTCCACCTTGCCGTCATCCCACTTCTCCTGCAGCGAGTGACGGATGATCTGCAGCATCGGCGTGAAGCCGGTCCCGCCGGCGACCATGCCGACGTGGTCCCAGCGGTTCGGCTTGTACTGGATCTTGAAGGCGACGCTGCGGAACAGCAGCCGATCGCCGACGTGCATGCCGAACAGGTGGTTTGTCATAAGTCCCCCCTGCTTGCGCTTCACGATGAGGTCGAAGTAGCCCTTTGTGTGGTTCGCCGTCACGGGGGTGTAGAAGCGCTGGCACTGGTCCATCGGCTGCACCCCGTACTTGTAGCACGCCTGCAGCGTCGAGCAGGGCTTGAGGTTGAACTCGTCGTCGCTCTCGTGGAGCAGAAAGCGAAAGAGTGCCGTGTCGGAGGTGATGGACACAATCTCGCCGAGCTGGTACGGCTCGTAGCGCTGGCTAAACACCTGACCGGGCCGCTGCTTGTTTCGGAAGTGCAGCGGGTTCTCAATGCTGCGGTAGCAGTCCACCGTATACTGACGCGCGCTCGACGCCCATGCCAGCGAGGCACCGACAGCACACGAGAGTAGAAACTTCATTACTACACAAACAGTATGTCAATCGACAACACGTCTAAAAAGCAGCAACCTTGATGCCCTTGTTCTGCGGATACTCAGAGGTAAACTCTGCAAGAAGAGAAAAGCGGGGGAAAAGTGAAACTAGAGGTCAGATGAAACAAGAAGAAACGCAAGTGCAAAGGGACAGTGTAAACCGTTCTGAGTTAACATCGGTGGAGAGTGCGTGAGGAACGGATGTGAATACTCTAATCCTGTACAACAATAAACAGTAAAAAAAAAATAATTATGGCAAACCGGCTGATAGAGGCTCATACACAGAGGGATCCAGAGAGTCGATCATGAGGGGTCGGTCTCTCAAAAGAGAGAAGGACGCAGCAGTGCGCCCATTGTCCATGTATATCATGTTTGTATATAGAAGATCTTACCCTTTTCTCGCTCTTTGCAACACCTGTGCTGGACCCTCATCCTTCTGTGTCAACTTGCAATGCCAATTAAGTAATGTATCAAGACGAACGAAAACAAAAAGCTGCAAAAAGCCTCTCCAACTGTACAGACAAAAAGTGCAACGACCGGCGATTCCGACACGTGGGGTGCGCTGCGCTGCCTACAAGCAGTACCACGCGTGATAGGACCCAAAGAAGAGGTCGACAATAGTACCCTCAGAATAGTCACGCTCCGGCACCGCACGCCGCAGCTTGCCCGAGGAGGACACTGCCGCTGCCACTCTAGCCGGGGCTGGTGCAGGGGTAGCGCTGTTCCGTTCCTCGTCGTCGCCGTCCTGCGCCGCCGGCGGCCGCTGCTCGCGATGGCGCCGGCGCACGTTCTGCTGCTGACGGCGCCGCCGCGTCTCGAGCACCATCGGAAGAGATTGGATGACATCCACCTTGGAGGGTATGCTGCCCGCCCACATGGACTCGAGGAAGAGCAGGCTGCGCCGCCCCTCCACCTTGGCGTTCTCGCTCTGCTCCTCCAGCAGTGCGATTTTCAGCAGCGCCTTGCGCACGTCCTCGAAGAGGTAGTGCGAGCACACGAGGTGCTGCGCCGCCTCCTCCCGCAGTGTCGCCAGCTTCTTGCGCGCCTCCACGGCCTTCGGGCCGCGCTCGACCGCTATGGGGATCCAGGTGTGGATCGGCGTGTGGAGCTGGTGCGTCGGGAAGCGGTCCGCGCGCTGCGTTCTGGGGATGCGGTCCGCGGTCAGGAGCTGCTCCGTGAGGTCGTCCGACAGGTCCCCGCGCGCGCGGTTGACCGCGCCCTCCTCGCGGGTGCAGCGCGCGCAGAGACACCAGAAGCCGTGGTAGCGCGACAGCCACTTGCGGCGGATCTGCAGCGGCCAGTGCTGCGGAAACTCACTGTCGATGGCGACGGTCAGCTCCTCGCCCTTGAAAATGAAGCGGTTCGTCGTCACGCACTTCATCGAGTCGGACCACCCGCAGTTGGGCTCGCACGAGTGGCGGAACTTCAGCAGCTGCGTGAAGAGGGCGCAGCCCTCCGCCTCGCCGCGCCGCGTGCCGTACAGCCGCAGCGTGACGAGCAGCTGCTGCAGGAAGGCGGCGCCGTCCGCCACTGGCAGTGGCAGCCTGTCCAGCGCGGGCAGCAGGCGCGCCAGCGCCTCCACGCACTCGACCGCGGCGCTGGGCAGCCAGGAGCGGATGTGCGGGTGCACGCCGCGCTGGAGGACCGCGACGACCTCCTCCCACCCCTCCTCCCTCGTCTGCAGCCCGCTGAACACGGAGACGCACAGCGGGAGCGTCCGGTGGAGGAGGTCTGCCACCCGCCAGCCGCTGCCCGGCAGCACGTCGCGGTCCGTCGCGCCGTCCGCCATGTCGCGGGGCGCCGCCGCGCGCGACGCCGAGCGCCGCGCGGCCGCCTCGCGCAGCGCGCGGTACAGCGCACACTCGTACCGGTCGTGGCGGCTGCGGTAGCCGTCCGCGCAGCTCGGCGAGCAGTACAGCACGGCCTCGCACGTGGCGCAGGAGACGATCTGCAGGCTCTGCGAGCCGAGCACCTCCTTCCCGCACGCGACGCAGCAAGCGGTGGGGGGGGCCTCCGTCGAGATGCCACCCTCCGGCATCATCATCATGCCGTACTCCAGGCCCGTGGCGGGGTCCACGTGGCGCGGCACGGACTCGTCCACGACCATGGCGTTCGGCGCGACGGCCTCGTCCCGATGCGGCGCGAGCCAGTTGGCCGTCGCGAAGGGCATCTCCGCACGCACGACGGTCAGCCCGCGGGGCAGCCCCCCGCGCTCGGAGTGGCACACCCGCACCGCCACCGGCTGCAGGGAGAGCATGAAGTCCGTGGGGCACCGCGGCGGCTGCTCGCACGCGGCCTCCGGCTGCTCAGCCTCGCGCATCGCCTCGCGATGTCGGCCGGTGGGCGCGCCGCGTCGTCCGCCATCGGCCTGCCGGTCAGCGCATCGTAGACCCGCACGCGGCTCGACACGGGTGGCTTGGAGAGCGTGAGCGTGACGGGCACGAGGGGCAGCTGGGGCTCCGGCGGGCACAGGCGGTCGAGCAGCTCGCGGCCGTGCTCGCGCTCGATCGGCTGGCCGGCGGACAGGAGCTGCTCGCTGGTGAGCCGCACGGCCGCCTGGACGTAGGGGCCCAGCGACACCTGCAGCGCCCCCTCCGAGAGCAGCACCGCGCGCGTGAGGTACGTGTGCGCCTCGTCCACGCTGCACTGGATCCCCGCGATCTTCACCACGTACCGCAGCGGGTCGCGCCGGAGGTCCTCCCCCGTTCGCAGCGGACCCGCCGCCTCTTGTTGCTTGAGGCGGTCGACGACACACATCCCGATGGCGCCGTACGCCTTGGGGATGATGGGGTACGTCGACAGAAGCTCCCGCGCGGTGGTGAAGCAGTCGTCCAGCTCTCCCTTCGTGTAGTAGCAAATACAAAGGTTACCAGCGACCTTCACAAACTCCTCCACAGAGTCGAAGTCGGCTGCTTTCTTGTCGAGAAAGATGCCAATGGCGTCCTTAAAGACTTGGAGCGCTCCATTGTAATTCTGTTGTTCGAAGAGCTCGTTGCCGCGCACGCGGAGGTTTCGTAGTTCTATGGACACCATGTTTACAGAATAGCAATGACTACTCTTTTGTATTTGTTTGTTTTCTACGTCCGCAAATCCTTGGTAGATGCCATTGAAAAAAAAAAAAGAAGCGAAGAAGCAGGTCAGATAGTTAAACACAACGACAAAAGTGGGTCAAAAAAAGGGGGGCCGGAAAAGAGAGAAGTGCGCTCCAAACACGAACACCATTCTTAAAAAGTACGTCCTTTGCTTCGCTCCTGATGCTGAGATGCATAGAAGTCCCCAGTGCATCTGCATTAGCCAAACTGACTAATAATGGTATATTGGAACGAAAAGGAAAAGGAAAAAGCATGTAAGTCAAATGAACAAACTAGCAATAATAATAATAAACAACAGACAGAAACCAATCCTCCATAGTGGATAAGGAACTGTTTATACAATTCATGTCCTATGTCCACTTACAGTTTTAGAACCACTTTTCCGAAGCTCTTCCCCGAGTGCAAGTATGCGACCGCGTTGGCCGCCTGCTCAAGACCCTCGAAGATATTCTGGTCGCAGTGTATCTTCAGCTCCTTCCGCATCGTACCGCTGACGGAGGTCGGCAAAGTACCCCGGAAGGGTCTCGGCGAAATGGGTCAGTAAAAAGCCATTGAGCGATGCGCTCTTGATGAGAAGAGCGCTTTTGCGGAGCAGATCCTCGTCCTCCGTGATCCGCCACGTGGCGCCTGACTTGTACCCGCTGATGGCGCCGATAAAGATGACGCGACCCCCCACCGCGAGCTGCTGCAGCGCCGCCTCGCGCAGAGCGCCGCCCACGCACTCGTACACGATGTCGTACCCCCGCGGCGCGGCGCGGCGCAGCGCCTCCGTCAGCTCCGCCTCGCCGACCTTGTAGTTGATGACGGCGTCGCAGCCGATGGACTTGAGGTACGCTTCCTTCTCCGCGCTGCTGCACGTCCCGACCACGTGGCAGCCGTACTTGTGCTTGAGGAGCTGCACCGCAATGGTGCCAGTGCCGCCGGCCGCCGCCGTCACCAGCGCCACCTCGCCCGTCCTCGGCCTCCCGAGCTCGCCGATCGCGGCGGCGGCGGTGAGGCCGCTCACGCAGAGAGCGAGGTAGTGCGGGTCCGGCGTGGGGACCGGGAAGCACACGTTGGCGCTGACGATCTGATACTCGCTGTAGCCGCCTCGGCTGTAGGACACAACGTAGTCACCCACGTGCAGGTGCTTCACGTCGGAGCCGACCAGCGTGACCTGGCCCAGACCCTCCAGGCCGATGGGGTAGGGCGGCGTGAGGAGGTCGCCATACGTGTTTTGGATGGCGTTGATGTCCGTGGCGTTGACGCCGGCGTACACATGGCGCAGCAGCACCTCGTTGCTCTGCACCTTTGTAGGGATCGTCTTTGTCTGGATGGCAGTGGCCTTCTCAAACACGGGGCCCTTCTCAATCACACACAGTTCGCGGTACATGAACGATAGTTATAGAGGCAAAACAAAGGATAAAGAAAAAACACTGAGAAGTTTGTGAGAGCAGAGAGGGAGTGAGGAAGGACCATAAATGGCAGGAGGGACTCAAGAAGGACGATGTGCATATGAAGTTAGCCGGTAAAAAAAAAAATGTGTCACACAAGCACAGTAGAATGTTCTATGCAATATTAAAAAAGCACAGCTGAGATCGTATTCCCACCCGGTCAATGTGCGGTGGTGTCATACTTCGTATGGCTGTTGCTATTCTGGGTGCTTTGTCCTTCACAGACGTATCCAGTGAAGGCATATTGCAACAACACACATGCCACCCCTCTCTCTGCGACGCACACACGAACGTGCCCCAAAAACCTCCACATCATAAGGTTGCTTGACCTTTGCTGCAATGGAGGAAAAAGAAAAGAAAATCCATAAAATACAAAAGGAGGGGCGTCACCATTTTACTCATTTTGACGATCAGCGATGTACTCCACCGCAGCTTCCACGTCTCCGTTCGATGCGTAAAGCGCCTCCAAGCACTGATTCCTATCCTCGAAGCCCATCTCTGCCAGTGTGCTCAGCTCCTTGTCGTACGTGTGAAGGAGCTCCTGCCTCACCGCCTCGGACAAAACCTTCTGCGTGCTGCTGACGACGGCCGCACTCGGAGGGGGGACACCGGTGGCGGGGCCCTGCGCCTGCCACCCGTCCGCCGGCATACCCCAGTTCCACGGTGGCGCACCGTTCGCGCCAAAGTTGAGAAAGGGGTTGAACGTATTCGTCTGACCACCCTGGCCAGGGACGGGCGGCGGTCCAAAGGGCATCGGATTCCACCCATTCGCGTTCGCCTCTGCTGCCGGTGTGCTCCACGGGTCAGGGATGGCGTCCTTGTTTGCGGTTCGGTCCTCCCGCGGCTGCACGGCCTCCGCGGAGGTGGTGTGCAAGTCACACTCCGTGCGCGTGACAGCGCTGTCCAGCTGTCGGTTGACGCGGTACATTTGGTTCTCCAGCATCTGCTCTCCTCCAGGGATGGCCGAGATCTGCGCCATCTGCAAGTTGAGTGTGCGGCTCATCTCGCGACGCTTATCCGGGTTCAGCTGGGACATGAGCATCTCCTTCATCGTTTCCGGGTCTTTCAACGTTTTGGAAACCTCTGGGTTCTTTTCCAACACCTTCTTCATACCAGGTTGAACGGTCATGAGCATATCCGTAAGCTGGTTATTCTTCGCCATCGCCTCCACCAACGGCTCCATCATCTGTGCCCTCTCACGATCGAGGTTCTCCATCGCCTTCCTCTCCTCGCGGTCCGGCATCAGTGCCCGAAGGGCCTCTGCGCTGCCCGACTCCAGCTTGATTTGATTCGTGACATGGCAAAACAGTTTCCGCGGCACCGCCTTCTGCGTCTCCGCAGTGGGACCGTCAATGGCGCTGATCACATCGCCCCATGCCTCCGTGCTGTCGTTCAACCGCTTGCCCTTGTAAGAAATGTGCACGATCATATTCTCCGGGGCACCGATCATCACCTCCACGATGCCGCGAACCTCGCCGACAGTCATATCATCCTCAATAAAGAGGGACTGCTTCTCGGCTGTATTGGAAATAATACTATATTCCATTCTATGAGTTTCCGTAGCAAAATGCATTGAAAAACGAGGAAGAGTGAAAAACAGGAGATGTGCAAGAGAACACAAACGCATCACTGTGGATGCTCATTCACGCCACACACACACAAAAAAAAAAAGAATGGTTGGTGTTCTTTTATGATTTTTTTTTTTAATGTGAAGAGGAGGATGCAACGAGCATAGTGGTGAGAGGGAGAGCTTCATTCTTTGTGGGCTCCTTTATACGTTCAAGGACAAGAATGCGTTGAGGTCTTTAAGCATAAGTTGATGCTTCAAGTGGTCGGAGATGGCCTGTGTGTCCGTCAGCAAACGCAGCACGTCGTCACACGCAGCGAAGGTTTCCTCTGGCAGGAAGTAATTGTGCATAAAGACCTCTGCGTGGTCGTGAAGATCCTCCAGCACCTGCAGTGCCAGCACATAGCCGACCAGCTGCGACTCCACCAGTCGCGGTGGCCTCTCCATTCCGCGCTCTGTGTGCGCCGCCAACTGCACCTCCACGCCACGGAGGTACTGCCGCGCATCCTGCGAGAGGACCGAACTCCGCTCGGCCTGTACGCTGATGCAGCCGACCACGGCGGACCCGACACTCTGCGCTGTCGCGGAGAGCCAGAAGGGTAGGCACGAGCGCACGCCCGCCGCCGCTCCGCACTGGCTATCCAGCAGCCGGGCGGCCAGCAGCATCGGGGGCGGGAGCGCGTTCGTGAGAAGCGGCGCCGCGCAGCCGAAGGCAGACCGGTGGACGCTGCGCCGCTCGACGTCCCGCTCACGGTGCAGCACGGCGAGCGTCGTCGCCGGGTTCGCGAAGCACAGAAAGGTCGGCCACGACGCGCCCTCCCCCGGCCACACGGACAGCGCGAGCGTGTCGCTGCCCACGACGGCGCAGCCCCGCCCGCGCCGCAGGTCCCGCTCCATGTGGAACGCCTCTTCGTAGCGCGGCCGCCGCCGCAGGTCCCACCGGCGCGCGCCCGCCGCGGCGCCCTGCCGCGCGGGGACGTGCTGCCCCACGGCTGGCAGCACCGCCTGGCGCAGGTCCGTCGGCTCGTAGCCGCCGAGGAAAACGACCGCGTGTGGGTTCCAGCAGGGATAGACGTGGGCCGCGACGGCGCCGCCGCGCCCACCGTCCCGGCGCAGCCATGGGCACTCGGCGGACGCAGCACCGAAGTAGCGGTGGAGCGCCGGCCACAGCCCACTGGGCCCGAAGGCGCCGGTCGTCGCAAACGCGCCGCACGCCCGCGCGACCTCGCCCCGCCAGGGCGAGCGCGCGTGCTGCTGCACCGGTGAACTGCTCTCTTGTGTAGCGGCGGGGCTCGACCCACACACATTAGCGTACAAGGGGGCATTAAAGGCGATAGTCGCGAAGGGAAAGGCGGCAGTGATCACTTCTTCGATGCGCTCGGCATGCTTCGCGGGCATGGCCACAGGCCCAAAAAAACGATTAGCCATTGACACACAACACCATCTAAAAGGAGTTATCTTTTGTCTGCTCTTTTTGTGACTCGAAGAAAAGAGAAGAATCGAAAGAAATGTACATGAGTGGCAGAGGGACATGTAGAAAAGGGTAAATACAAAAAAAAAGTATCACTTATAGCATTTCAATGATGAAAGAAGAGAAATGTCTTGCAAAAAGGGGTGTACATACAGAAACAGTGGGTATCGAAGTAAACAAGCCGCAAGGAAGTGAAACGCACTTGAAGCTTATGTTCACGATCGATGCTCTTATCACAGTTACAACCATTCACAGACGTGAAGAGACGTTTGAAACAAACAAAAAAAAATGATAATAAAAGAAGTGAACGTGCTTAGAGATGTCTTCTCGTTGGTTTTACAAGTATAATGAAGCGAGAGAAGAATCCAAAAAGAAAACGGGAATGGAGAAGCAAAGGAGGAAACCCCAAAGGAAAAGAAAATGACGTGCGATCTTCTGAAAACCAATACCCTCACATCCATTTACAAAAATGAACGTGACACACATCAAATTCGCTTTTCTTAGTCTTTTTTTTTTCCTTTAATTAAAAGGACCGGAGGTGCCGCTGTAAGCATCCCTGCCGTGCTGCCCCATACTCTCTTTGTAATCGGGTGGCGGGCGCTTGCTATGATTTCCCCCGGGGCGGGGGGCCTTGGACCGATGCTTCGGCGCACCCCCGCCGCCCCCTCCGGTCCCAGCGTTCGCGTCGGTCTTGATCTCCTCGACGACCATGGAGTCCTTCGGCAGACGCGACTTGCGAGCGATTACAGCTGCGTCCAGTGCCACGTACTCGCACAGCGCGTCGATCTCCTCGGGGTTCCGCGCAAGCCACACGCCGCCGACGTCGAAGAGAATGCGCTTGTGCAGCCCGCGTACGAGCTGCGCGTCGGCGGAGCTCCGGCAGTGCACGATGAAGCAGCCGGCCCCCCTGCTCTCGAAGTGGCTCACGACCGCGCCGCACGTGCGCTGGATGACCCACGCCAGCTCCGCCGGCGTCGTCTCGAACCGCACCTGGCCGATAAACAGGCACGAGGGCGTGGACATAGCGTCGCCGCCCTCCTTCTGCAGGAGGTTGCCGGGCAGCGGGATGAAGCGGCAGCGCCCCTTGAGGTCGCGGTGCGCCACCTCCTGCGGCAGCTGGAACCGCGGGTCGAGCGACGAGTGCGTGTAGGTGACGTCCGACGGCACCTCCGCGAACTGCGGCACGGCGCAGCGCTGCGTCGGCGTGCCCACCTGCTTGGGCGTCGTGCAGCCCGACATGCTAAAAGAATACGGATTGTTCGTCCGCACGGGCGAGCCCAAGCGGCCGATATCCATCTGCATGTCGCCGTTCGTGGAGCCCATGTAGGGCGACTGCGTCCCATCGGGGGTGCGGCAGCGGACCTTGATGGGGCTCTCCAGGTGGTACGGCGGTGCCTCTTGTCTGTTATCGGTGGGGCCGCTAGTGGGAATAAGGTTCCCCATGTTGATGTTGTTGTTCGCAAACTGTGTCGTGAACGCTTGCTGGAAGTAAGGCGCACGGCCGCCCGGCGGGGCACCGTCAGCACTATACATTGGATTCCATGTCATTTGTAACGGCACGAATAGTATGGGTATTCACGACAAGCCAAGCCAACAGAACAAGGTATATAAATGAGGAAACACCAGAAAAAGGTGAAGCACTGACAAAAAAGGGAAAAATGTAATGAACAAAAAATGTGTTAAATAGCTAGAACAACAGGAAAAAAAAATGAGAACAAAAACAAACCAAATGATGGACAATAACACTACAAAATCAAATAAAAACTACAACTCTACTGTGCACAAACACACATAAAACCAGAAGTAGCATTGGTGAGCGGAAGGAAGGGTGGGGAGAAAGAGAGTTACAGGCACGGAATCACATGGTATTCAGCAAGATCAGAGTCTGTCTTCCCAAGGGAATTCACTCTCCATCCGATAGTGGAGGAGGCAACACAAGGCACTGTAACGTAATCCGCTATAAGATGAATTATGTGTTAATATTATTTTTCTTAAATATCCCCTTTCACAATTCGATAACTAGGTACTACTTTAATTAAAACTTGAAAGAAAAAAAAATACCTACAACAAAAACAGAAACCAAACCATAAAAACAATAATTATAATAGGAAGAAAAAAAAACGTGAAGGGGAAAGGAAAAGGCTTGCGGTGGTGTAACTAGTGCCCTTCTGCCAGTCTCCTTTTCTCTTCACTTTTCTTCGCTATTAACACTATTATTACTCGTTTTGTTTACTCTTCTTCTTCTCCGTCATTAAGCAAACAGGTTGCGCTCCGACTTGTTCACGCTGGCGTTAATGTTCACGGGGAGGAACTCCTCAATCTTACCGGTCTGGACGAGGCGGCGGGCCTGCTCCCCAAAGACGGTGTTCTGCGCGCAGTACTGTCGCAGGCGGCGCCGCTCCTGGAAGTGCTCGAGTCCGACAAAGGTGAGGTAGGTGGGGAGGCCTACGGCGATAAAGCGGCCATAGCCCTGGGGAGTGTAGCGCCAGTTGTTCGTGAAGACGTGCGTGATCGCCTGCTTGATCTTGGCGTCCACGCCGATGTCGAAGAAGTGCGGCGGACCGAACTGGCGGCGGATCGTCGCGTTGCCGGCGGTGTACATCACGAGAGAGCACATGATGCCCGCGGCGACCGCGATGTCCGTCTGGCGCCACCACTGACGCGACTTCTCAATCTGCCAGTCAGACTCCGTCTGGAACTTGCGCCAGCGGAGCATCCACTCGTCAAGGTACTGGAGTGTGAGTTCTACCTTCATTGTGTTGGTGATGAAAAGAAGAAATTTATAGAATAAAAAATCACACCTAGTTCTTCACAGTTACAATATACAAGAAACAAAATGTCAAAGAATCAGAGAGAAGGAGGGGAGAGAGAAGAACCATAAAGAATGGGAGTCTTGTAGAGTGTTCTCAGTTCACCAACAACTACAACAACAAAAAAAAAACGGATGAAGAGCCAACAGAAACATCGGTACTTGATCTTTCACTGCAAGTCCGAAAGGAGATGCGCGCTATTATTCATCTATAAAACAGTGTATTCTAGATCATATCTGGTTCTACAGTTAGTTAAATAAGTAACAAAAATGAAATAATGATAAAAAAAGAGAGAATCTATACTTCTAGAAAAAGACAAAATTGATGCAAATGATGTTCATACCAAACACACAAAAAGGAAAGAAGGAGACAGCTACCCTACCAAAAGGAAAGGAACCAAAAAAAAAAAGAAGGAGGCTGCTCTCTGTTCTCATGAATCTGTTTACTTCTGACGCCGCGCGCGCTGCATCACCTCTCCCTGCGAGGAGTTCGCGCTGCGGTTCCGCTTCTCCGGGCGACTAGTCCGGTTCACGTTGCTGCTTCGGCAGCTGACGCTCGCGCGACTCCGCGGCGCGTCCTTGCTGTTGGTGTTGGTTAGCACCAGCCCCCCAATCGGGTTTGTGTTCACGTTCCCGCTCCCACTCGGTGTCATGCTGGGGAAGCTGTGGGGATAGTTCTCCTTGTTACGGCCACCGCTGAGGAGCGTGGAGGGGGAGGCAGTTCCGTTGCCGTAATTGGGGTTGCTATGGTTGATGCCGTTCGCGTTGGTGCCGTTGCCGCCGCTCGCGCCGCCCTCCTGCGCGAACGCAGGGGCCGCCGTGAACTTTGGAGAGTAGGGAGCCATGGGCGACAGCCGGGGTGACTCGAACGAAGCGAGCGGCGGCACGGCGTGCGCCATGCCGCCAAACAGCCTATTCTTGTACGTCGCGGTAATGCTCTCCAGTGTTTCCTCCAGCGTCGGCGACACGCACGGCGACGGGACGTGCGGCGCCATGCTCTTCAGCGTCGCGGCGCAGGTGCTGCGCACGACTTGCTGCAGCGCCGCCGCGGCCGCGGGCCTCGGCGCCAGATTCGCCCGCGTGTGCATCGTCTCGTTGAAGAGCGCGTGCTCGCGCGTGAGGTCCTCCGCGCAACCGTCGTCCGTCCGCGCGATGCGCTGCAGCCCATCTTCCAGCTGGGCGCGCAGCGAGGCGCACAGGTCCTTCATGTTCGTGCGGCGCCGCGCCTCCAGCGTGCGCACCTGCGCCAGGTACGTGTCGTGCGACGCGGCCCACTCGCCGAGGAGCGTCGCGAAGGCGTCGTTGATGCGCTGCACGATGCGCGCGCAGTCCGCATCGAGCGCGTGGAGCCAGTCAAAGCTGAGCTCCGCCGGTTCGCGCTGCTCGTCCTCGAGCTCCAGGGTGCGCTGCACCGCGACCGCCGCCGCCGGGGCCGCTCCGCCCGCGTGGAGGGCCAGCGGCGGCGGCGCGTGACGGCCGGCGGCCGCCGCGTTGCCGCGGCCCGAGA